>JAVJIF010008055.1:0-123361 GCA_038442645.1 Agave tequilana
ATGAGTGTGTGTGGGAGCTAGATCCACCTGTAACGGGCATTAATAGGCCCGAGTTGATAATACCTCCGCCGATGATGCAGGCGGATGGTATATTAATGAAGATTTAGATCTGACGTATTTTTCTGTGTTTGCTTCTGCTTCAATGCCGTCAGACACTAGTACCGACGTGGATGACGATCTCTGGTCGGTAATGATGCTTTGACATTATTGCATTGTACCGGTGAAATCGTCCTTCGGAACATGTCGAAATGTCGGCGATGCGCAACAATCAATATTCATGGTTCCAGCGAGAAGGAAAGGCCAAAGACCAATTCTTTTCGAACGAATTGAATCCGAACCAATGATCATGAAGAATCAGAAAGCGAGCAGGAATCCCCTCGATTCGGTCATTATAAGCCAAAGGCACTCAGAATGATGAAAAACATGGGGTATGACCTAACCAGCAGACTCGGGTTAAACTTCGGCAAAGGAAGGAGAACGCTACTTCGATCCTTTGTGCCGAAAGGGAAAGCACCTAATTATCATCAGACTCGCAGGGGTTGGGCTATGTGTCAACTCCGATCCCATTAGCTCTGACTCTGAAGAGACATTGGGCCATGATTACTCATCAGGCACGTCCTCGTGGGAGTCAGATGCTAGTGTCGGCAACATCTTCAGAGAACTTTCAGTGATATGGTTTCAACAAGCCACCTGGAAAACGGAGATGAAGAAATGATCCAGTCCGATACGGATTCCTTGGATCAAATATTTAAATACTCTCTGGGATACCCGTTTTGAACAACGAGAGCCACCCACAGAAGACAAGATTGTTCAGATCAATCTGGGGGATGAGGCTAATCCTAGCCCATCTTCATAAGTGACGGCCCTGTCACCTTCAAAGAAAAGGGATCTAATATCTCTTGTACAAGAGTATATAGACGTCTTCGCCTGGAATTATGAAGACATGCCCGGACTTGATCCCCAAGTGGCTATGCACCGCCTCAACATCAATTCAGACGTAAAGCCTGTCAAACAACAACAGCGACGATTCCGCCCAGAGATAATGGAGGCGATTCAATCAGAAGTCAGAAAGCTTATAAATTCTGGTTTCATCAGGTAAGAACAACATCCCGACTGGGTAGCCAACATCGTCCCCGTTGCCAAGAAGAACGGAAAGATCCGAATCTGCATCGATTTTCGTAATCTAAACGAGGCCTGTCCCAAGGACGAATTCCCACTACCAATCACAGATGTCATGATTGACAATACATGTGGATTCGAACGAATGTCCTTCATGGACGGATTCTCAGGATATAATCAAATCAAAATGTATCCTGATGACGAAAAGCACACCTCCTTCAGAACACCACTAGGGGTCTACTGCTACACCGTCATGCCTTCGGATTGAAGAATGCGGGGGCAACATATCAAAGGGCCGTGAATGCCATTTTCCATCAGCAAATGCGCAAAACAGTGGAATGCTATGTTGATGACATTGCGGTAAAAAGCCTCGCTAAAGGTGATCATATCACTGATCTAAAGGTTGTCTTTGGTATCATGCGGGCTCATCAATTGAAGATGAACCCTACTAAATCCTTCCTGGGGGTGGCCAGCGGCAAGTTCCTAGGGTTTGTAGTGACTTCCACAGGAATTCATTAGATCCGGAAAAGATTCGCGCTATCCAGGAGATGCAACCTCCGAGGAATCTTAAGGAACTCAGGGATTGCAAGGACGATTGGCGTACATCCGTAGATTTATCTCAAATCTCTCCGGAAGATGCCAACCCTTCGCTAAACTAATGAAGAAGGGTGTTTCGTTCATTTGGGACGGCGCTTGCCAACAAGCATTTGAGGAAACAAGCAAACCTCACGCAACCACCAGTCCTTGCAGCCCCGATATCCGAAAAATCTTTCTGATATACGTCCGAGCAATGGATCATTCTTTGGGAGCTCTACTAGCCCAGAATGATGATCAAGGACGAGAGCAAGCGATCTACTATCTGAGTAGAACAATGATCGGAGCCGAACATCGGTACAACCCCATCGAGAAGGAATGTTTGGCACTGGTGTTCGCCATTCAGAAAATGCGACACTATCTGGCAGGCCAAACCATAAATGTCATATCCAAAGTCAACCCCTTGAGGTTACTCATGACAAAGCCTTCATCGCTAAATGGCCGACTGGCAAAATGGGCCATATTGTTATCTCAATATGAGATGCACCTTTTAACACAGAAAGCCATTAAAGGACAGCGGGTGGTGGATTTCCTGGCTGAGCATCCAGATCCAAGGGCAACCAAACTTTACGATGATCTCCCAGATGAGGTCGCTGAAGCCTGCCAGACCCAGACATTCTTTGAAAGGCAGGTGTGGCAACTTTTCTTTGATGGTGCATCAAGAACAAGCCCAAAAGGACACATAGTGGCAGGAGTAGGAGTAGTACTCGTCTCCCCACAGAACTATGTGATTTCTCGAGCTGTCTCATTAACTGAGCCGTGTCCAACAATGTGGCGGAGTACAATGCTCTTTTGATTGGGATTGCAACTCGCCGATGAGATGGTGTTAGAAATCTCGAGGCATATGGTGACTCCAAACTCATCGTTAGCCAGGTTCGCGGCAAGTACGAAGTTAGACATGAAGACCTAGTACCTATTACAATGCAACCGTCCACATGGCTGGGAAGTTTACAAACTTCTACATCGACCATGTACTGCGCAGGCAAAATACGCATGCAGATGCACTGGCATCCCTCGCTACCTCTTAGCTCTTCCAGCTGGAGCAGCAGAGAAGGTATTTGTCTACAGTCACGATCTGTATTGCCCGAGAATTGCTCCTGAGGATTACCAGGAGTCAACAGGAGATTCTCAAAACAAAGAAGCGCTGGAATCGTCGGCCGGCCTAAAGCCCAGAGACTGGCGATTCCCTTACATCGATTATGTCCTGTATGGCATCTTGCCTGAGGACACCAAGGAAGCGGCTGCCATTCGAAGTAAAGCCCCTAAATTCTACTATAATGCGATTACACGAACACTGTATCGTCGATCGCATGATGGGATCTTGCTTCGCTGCCTTTCACAAAAAGAGGCACAGGAGGTATTGAAAGAAGCCCATGACGGCATGTGTGGAGCCCATCAACCTGGCCCAAAACTTGCATACCGACTCCAAAGGTTGGGATATTATTGGCCCAAGATGATCGCTGACGCCATCACCTATGCCAAAAGATGTCACGCCTGCCAAGTACATGGCGATTTCATCCATCAAGCACCAGGCTACCTCACTCCACGGCTTCTACTTGGCCATTTGAAATGTGGGGATGGATGTGGTTGGCCCTATCAGTCCTCCATCATCAAAAGGACATCGGTTTATTTTGGCAATAACCGATTACTTCTCCAAATGGGCTTGGTCGTTCCTTTGAGGGAGGTGAAGTCATCTGATGTGATCAAATTCGTGAAACATCACGTCATTTACCGTTTTGTGGGTACCTCGGCGAATTGTCCACGACAACGGACCCCAGTTCATCAGCCAGGCTTTCCAGAGATTCTGCGCCAAGTTCAGAATCCAGAGTGTGTCCTCAATAGCATACTACCCCACCGCTAATGGTCTCGCAGAAGCTTTCAACAAGACCATTGGCAAGCTTCTCAAGAAATTCGTCTCGAAAAGTCAACGTGACTGGGACGACAAGCTGGGTGAATGCTTATGGGTTTATCGCAAACTGTCCGAACCCAACCAAAGCTACACCATTTTCTTTGGTATACGGGTGTGAAGCCGTGCTTCCACTGGAAATCTAAATCCATCTCTACGCGTCGCCCTGACAGCAGAGATGACGAATGAGGAGAAGCATCGACAGCGACTCCAAGAATTGAAAGCCTTAGATGACAAACGTCGGCAGGCCCAACAACAATCGAGCTTTACCAAGCTCGAATTACCAGAGCCTTCAACAAGAAAGTTAAAGTGCGAACTTTCAAGAAAGGCGACCTTGTTTTAGCCGTCAGAAGACCCATGGTGATTACGCACAAGACAGACGGAAAATTCCAGCCCAAATGGGAAGGACCATTTATAGTAGAGTCAATCTACTCAAATGGATCGTATCGCCTCATAACTTCAAATGGCGATACACTCATGATGCCGATCAATGGCAGATTCTTGAAAAAGTACTATCCTTAATAGTACTCCTCCTCCGATCAAGTTAAAAGTACACCTCTGATCAAAATAAGAAGAGCTTCTTCATTAACATATGACGCCTCCGACGGCTAAGGATAGAGGAAAATGTTGGTTTTTAAGCCAACATAAGCCTTCGACAACTCATCATGCTGAGGGGAATAGCATGGCTAGCCCAACTCAAACGGTAGTTGGTAGAGGCATATCAAACCCGTTGACAGCTGAGGATTTGCTAAAAATCCTAAGGGACATGTTTCCGTTTGATCCGACGCCTCCAACGGCTAAGGATAGAGGAAAATGTTGGCTTCTAAGCCCAACATAAATCTTCGACAACTTATCATGCTAAGGGGAATAGCATGGCTAGCCCAACTCAAACGGTAGTTGGTAATGGCACCTCAAATCTGTTGATAGCTGAGGGTTGCTAAAAATCCTAAGTGGACTTGACTCCACTCTCCCCTCCAAATTCCCTTACCAATTCTCATCACAGAATGGTAGGTCTACGAAATACAGTAGTTGCCAAGTTAACACTATACCCTGGCACTTTAAACTCCACTTGCCAATTCTCATCAATAGAATGACAAGTCTTTCAAATTGCTCATATCGCAAATCCAAATTTGTCAAGTTACACTATACCTCTGACATTTTTAAACTCCACTTGCCAATTCTCATCAATAGAATGACAGGTCCTCAAATTGTTCATATCACAAATCAATTTCTGTCAAGTTAATACCACACCTGACAAATACTGTTAAGTTAACATTATACTTCTAAACAGTACATCGAGTTTCTATCAAGTTAACATCACACCTTTGACAGTCACCTTCCTTCAGACTTCTATATCGAAGCTGAAATGAACGATGCTAGGTTTAACACTACACCTCTAGCATCCAGGTCATCGCCAAGTTCACAATACACTTACAGCCATGACTTTTCCTCGGACTTCCTAGCTGAAGTTGAGATGACTAATGCTAAGTTCAAAATACACCTCTAGCATTACCCTCATTGTCAAGTTAAACATTACACCTATGATAGTGACACTTTTAGTTTTCCCAAAATAAAAAACTGAAAAGCTTTTGAGTCAAGTTAATATCACACCTCTGACTTACATTCTTGTCAAGTTAACATTACACTCCTGACAAGACTACATTCAACCCGTTAAGTTAATATCACACCTCTAACGGTAGAGACTTTCCTAGACTCCTCGCGAGCCTAGTCTCACTTGTTCTCCTTAACAGGACAACAAGTCTGCCTAAAAAATATTGTTAGGTTAACATTACACCGTAACAGTGTTTTCATCAACTCTCCAGTTGAGCTTAAACCTTTGATAAAAGCTCACCTTCCCTGGGGGTACCAATTCAACCTGTCACTTTCTTTTATAAAGTGGCAGGCCCACCAAAATTATCTTATTTATGTCAAGTTAATATCACACCTCTGACAGCATTGTAGGGTTCCTGAAATAGGATCTTTTCTCCACGAAATTTGACTTGTTAAAATTTTCATCATAGTTTTGACAAGCCAAAGATTCTTTACTTCTATGCGTCTGACTAAAAAGAAACGAGAGAGTCCAAGACAACAGAAGAGACAAAAAGAAAAGTGTCACTTTTATTTATATCCAGGCATATGGATAGTGATACAAAACGCTCTTATACAATGAGATTGAGTGTTACAGTTAAGGAGTACACAAAGAAGTCTTCTCTCTCTCAGAGGTTGCACTCACTCCTCAAAGCTGCATACAATTCCAAGTACAGGATGTTGGAAGGGCATCAAAATAGGATCGGACATTGTGGCAACGATCAGAAGCTGTGGTTGCACCACGATGCATGATGTAAACATCGAAGAAGTCCCTGGTTGATCGAGAACAATGGTGTTTCTTGAGGTCGAAAGGCAGCAGAGTCTTCTGATTCCACCTGACCATCCGAAGTGGGGGTATGATCCTTCGTTGATGAACATCTCTTCCACCAGAAGGTCAGTCAGTAGGCATGGAGTTTTCCTCGATGTCACTTCTGGGGTAAGAGAGGGGGTTTTGAGACCTCACAGGGGATGCTACCCACCACATATCCACCGCTACCCCCACCGCCATCCTCACTCTGACCATGCCATGCCAAGAAGCATGAATGGGGCATTGAATCCAAAGAGATCTTGGCGAGGGTCCGGTCCCCATCTCCTGAAGACAGGAGTCATGACTTCTTCTCCTGTGGTCGACCATCGACCAAGTTTCGCTGGCCGATATATTCTCCCAAGGGCCCAGCGAACATGAAAAAGGATGATCAAGCCTACCTGCATGAAGAAAACAAAATTAGAAGATATAAAGCTTAGTATACTTCAACAGAAAAACTAAGTGACAGACGCAGTTATTGCTGAAATCTTCAGACGCAGGAATGACCCGCTCAGCGAACCAAACTTCGCCGGCGGCAGAAACAGACGCGAATCAAAGCTGTGATATACACGGAATTTGAACGCGATCTAGTTCTACATCCATGTCTAAGATGCAAGACGCAAAGAAAATCAGACGCGAAAATTGCCGTCTCCCTGTTGGATGAACAGGAGTTGCAAGATTCAGGTCTGAGACCTCCAGTCTGAGTTGAGATTCTCCTAAGTCGACAGCCTCAAGACGCGAGTTCTATATGCAGAACCTGCAGCCAGGTACCTAAGTCTACCATACTCGCGTCCAGAGAAGTTTAAGTCAAATGGCGCAACTTCCAAAAGAGGAACGCACCAACTAAGACTTCAGGAGAAAATCCAGATAATGAATCTCTTTATGAGATATCAGAATTCAAACTTAGCTGGGTTAAAAATGTCATGGCAAACCGAGAGAGGGCGTACCACGAGGCCTCTATTAAGAGTTGAAACTCTCTGGATCGAAGCACGGACATAAA
Source organism: Agave tequilana (assembly GCA_038442645.1). Taxonomy (NCBI): domain Eukaryota; kingdom Viridiplantae; phylum Streptophyta; class Magnoliopsida; order Asparagales; family Asparagaceae; genus Agave; species Agave tequilana. The sequence continues at coordinate 7,012 of JAVJIF010008055.1, forward strand.
AGGTGCTCAAGGAGACGCTTTCTGTTATTGAAATCACTTGACAGTGGTAATCTTCTGAAGAGACCAAACAGAAACATGAAAGCTCTGGGTCATCTTCGTCTATGGAGGCAAGCCCCTGGTAAAAGTTCTTGAAGGGAGAAGATGGAGTCTCTCAGAGCACTCGGTCTTAAAAGAAAATAGTCCAAGTATGGGACTGCTAAAGGAAGGGGGTAAGCCCTATTTATAGGCAAGCTACAAGCACCTATAATCAATGGATCATTAATCAGGGCCGTCGGCTTCAATCCCCGCATGCATGTCGAAGCCCAGTAAAGGGCTGATACGTGGACTATCGCTTCGGGAAGCATCGAAGACGCGAGTCTCCAACCGCCAGTGCTGGTCTGGCATTTAAAGGCATTAATGCCTAAGCCCAATGAGGGCTGACGCGTGGACTGCCGCGTCGGGAAACGTTGGAAGATACGAGTCCCCAATCGGCAACATCGACTGGATATTTAAAGATACAACGAAATCTTATGACAAGCTGCATGTAACGTCTGGGAAGTTGCACCAAAACGCAGGCATGAGAAGCCGCGTTCAGGAACCCGCGTCCTTTTTTCAAAAAACGGCGTCCTCCTTAAGAAAATTCTCCTCGTCTCTCGGAGTGATTCAAAGCTGCGTCCATCAACAAAAGGGACCCATTCTGGGGGTCTCAGTGGGAAAGCGCATAATAAGAGGAAACTGCGTCCTGAGGCTTGAGTCTTCAGCAAAGAGGCCTATCAGATTCACAGGTACCTTGAAGCTGCGTCGACATGGTGAGATGATGATGGATTTGCACCGGGTCAAAGACCCAGCGTCGCGTCCTCTTATATGTTTGCGCCAGTTTTTAAGGAGCGTAAGACCACATTCTTGATGCATCCTGATTCCTGCGCTGGATAAAGTTAAGGACTGCGGCCAGTGAGTCACACTCAAAGCTGCGTCTTTCGCGTCAATTTGAACCTCGTCTTCACTGGCAGGTCAAAGTCGCGTTCCTCAGAACCACGTCTCTCTTTGGAACGACGTTGCGTTTCATCAAACGAACTTAGTTCTACCTAAGTCTGTTATTCACAGTCAGAAGGGGAGCACAACCAAAATCTGTGATTGAGGGGTTGGATTCATCTACAGCGGGGCAATGAAGGTGGAACGAAAATTTCAATGACTTTTATTATTCAAATATGATAAAAGTAAATACAAACACTCTTGGTGAATAGAGTGTCCTTTTCTTTACAAAAAGGAAAAGAAAGAGAAGGCTAAAAATCCTGATTCGCCAAAGAACGGATTTGTCTCTGAGGCGATGCATCTCATGTTAACGCGCCTTCTCAGCTTCCATGAGAGCCTGAGCCCGCAACTCCTCCTCGGATAAAAATCTCTGCGCAGCCAGCTGCACTCGCAGGGATTCCAGCTCGGAGGAACTAACAAGAGAGGTTTTCTTCAACTTGCGCTTTGGCAACCTCTAACTCTGCTAGCCTCTTTTCGGAAGTGGCGAACTTCTGTTCATTGATAGCAATCAAGGCCTCAGCTGGCTATGGTAGCTCGAGCATCGAGGATAACCTGCTTCGCAGCCTGCATGACCATCTGGGACTCCTTTGACTCGCCAGTTAGCTTTCGATGATCAGCCTGGAGACATTGGAGAAGACGTGTTCCTTTCAGCTATCCTTTCTTCCATCTCCCTTCGCTCTTGCTCTTGAGCAGCAAGGAGCCTGGTCAGAGTGTCCCAGGCCTCGTGAAATGAGCCAGCATTCTCCAGGGATCTAAGCTCTTTCAGGTCATGTCCCAACTACTCCACCAGCAGCAGACACGCCTTGGCTGGTGAAGGGCCTCCGGCTAAATTGATGTTCTCGACCAGATTTTTGAGAAACATCCGGGCGAATTCGAAAGAGCTATTCCCAGACAGAATGAGATCAATACATGATCGCATAGAGGCAAAGAACTGCTGCACCACTTGACGTGTCAGTCCCCCCATGGTATCACCGCCTGGAAAAATTTCTGCTGAAGTACTTCCCGATCTCCTTTCCATCACAGGGCGAGGGATGTAAATCGATTCTTCCGGTACAGGAGTAGGGTCAACAACAGGCGCGACAGAAGCTGAGATGGTCACCGGCACTTCCGGGACGGCTGCCGTCATAGAAGCCTTCACGGCAGCTGAAGTAGCAGCGAACCTGGCTTCTCCGGAACCCTCAGTCGAGGATTGAATTGCACTACCTGCAGGCTCAACGCTGGCTGCCTCTCCTGAGTCGACGCTGACTGCTAAGTCCTCTGCCTGAGCTTCCTTTGCGCTCTCTGCAAATCACCAGAACGTCAGTCATGACAATAAAAGGAAAATATTCAAAGCGTCAATATTTCCTTACCAAGCCGAGGGTCCGAAGACGGCAGATCCCGGGCAAATCTTGCAAGATTGAAGCCTCCCCAACCTTAATGATTGCCCTCTCTTGAGGCATCTCAGCAGCAGCATCAACACCTCCTGCTGGGCCAGCTCCTGTATCATCTCCTCGATATGGGAGGAAGTCGCAGCCTCGCTGTCCGCAGCCAACCCTACAGCATAAAGAGAAAATGTCAGAACCTGTTCCCTAGTTAAAAAGAGAAACCAGGTCAACAATGAAAATCACCTAGAGGGGGGGGTGAATAGGTGATTATGCTAATCTAAGGCCAATTTAAAAATTATGAAGCAAATGCAATGAGATGAATGAATGAATATGGCAATAGCAATCAAAAACACTAAGTAATAGCAATGGAAAGTAAACCAATCGCAAACACAAAGATATGTTATCGAGGTTCGAGCACCCAGCTCTACTCCCCGCCTTCCCCTGAAGGATTCTAGCTACTTTCACTATCACAAAGATCAATTACAATGGAGTACCCAACTCCTACAATTTCAGCACAATACAATTTCTAAGTAATCAAAAATCACAAACTCTCTCTTTCAAATATCTCTTCCCTTACAAAGGTCCTTAGAGAATATTGAGAAGGAATGAAGCTCTTGTGTAAGTGAAGAAAGAAAATCAAATTCAGAGAGTATATCAAGAACACTTCTGAAAATGAATGAGAAATATCAGCACAAAAACAAGAAACAAGCTCTTTTGAATATCCCAAACTTTTGAATTTCTCTTGATAATTGTTGTAAAGAAACTCTCCCCAAACACCCCTATTTATAGGAGAGGGCTAGGGTTTAGGGTTAGGAAAAAAATTACTGAAGATTAGGAAGTAATTAGTCCAAATATACCCTCCAACGGATATTTAATTTCAAAAATCAAGTTAAAACAGATTTAAAAATATGCCCGTTTTACTGTTCAACGGCCATATCGGTCGACTGGCCCGGTCGACCGATAGTTTCAAAAATTTGACCGTTATGAACTATCGGTCGACTGGTACAGTCGACTGCTCCTGACTGAGACTCAAAACATGTACCGGTCGACTATCGGTAGATAGCCGGTCGACCGAAAAGATAAAAAGATAAACTATGGTCGAAGGCCGGTAGACCACCGGTCGACTGGTAAGATACAGAGAGCAAACTAAAAACTTCGGTCGACTACGGTAGCCTACCGGTCGACCGACAGACGTGCACACGGATACGTGCACTCTGCCAGATCTTCGGTCGACTGGTGGTATATTGCCGGTACCGGCTCAGGTCAAAAAATTGAAATAGAAAGGGAATTTTGAGAGGAAAAATATTTTGATCAAAACTATTTTGAACAGGAAATCAGTATACAACATAAAAACAGATTTGTAGAAGGAAGAATTAGTGTTAAAGTATTTTTGTATATTTTATGAGGAATAAATTTGGAAATAGCATTACCGTGAAAAACGTGTGTGTTTGAGCTTCAAACCTACTCTCTATTCTTTAACATGCTATAAAGCTATAAAACAAAACTAAGGACCTCTGAAGCAATCTTTGAGCCATCCAATGCCTTGCAAGTGCCTTCTCTTCTATGATCCTTCCTTGATGTGCAATTTGCCTTCATTGCTATATGGAACTTAGAAGTTTTTGCAAAAGCGAAGCGAATGAGCTCTAAACATGGTACAAAACCTGAAATGCATCTTGATCAAAATTAGTACCAAATAGCACTTATTTGGTTGTTATCATCAAAACACAAAACAATGGAGAGTGTAACCTCTTGGGGCCAACAATCTCCCCCTTTTTGATGATGACAAAACAAATAGGCTATTTACAAAAATATGGGGAGGAGAAAACTCCCTCAAATTATGCTATATTTAAAATATAAATATGCTCTAGATACCAATAATTGAAATGATAAAAAAGAAATGATGCACCAATTATTGAAATCAACAATACAAATGAAACTTTAAAACTTGTACTTGATACCAAAAACACCAAAAATCAAAAATTTGCTCCTTGATACCAATTTAAACTTAAATCATAGAGATTCAAAAAAAAACACATAAAAACTCATAAATTCATATGGAACCAAGACCAAATGAACTTATTTTTGTACATGTAACTTATTCTCCCCCTTTTTGTCATACATCAAAAAGGGTTATGAAAAACATGTTTAATCAATAATACACATATTAATTCTCCACAAAATAAACGAAAATCTAGCAAATCAAGTGGTTTTGTAAAATATCGGCTAGTTGAAAATCGGTGGAAACATAATCAATATCAATATCACCTTTCTCAAAATGATCTCTAAGAAAGTGATATCTAATCTCAATGTGCTTGGTCTTACTATGTTGATTTGCATTTTTAGTTAAATGAATAGTACTAGTATTATCACAAAATATTTTAATATATTTTTATAATGCAAATCATAATCAAGGAGAGTATGGTTTCATCCAAAGACTTGTGCACAACAAGCCCCTGCGGCAACTACTCCGCCTCGGCGGTTGATAGAGCTACGGAATTTTGCTTCCTAGAGGACCATGAAACAAGACAATTACCGAGAAATTGACATGTCCCACTAGTACTCTTTCTATCTACTCTACAACCCGCATAGTCGGCGTCCGAATAACTAATCATAGAAAAATCTATAGTTTTCGGATACCAAAGACCTAATCCAATCGTTCCCTTAACATATCGAATAATGCGTTTTTACGGCAATTAAATGAGATTCTTTGGGACACGATTGAAATCTAGCACAAAGACACACACTAAACATGATATCCGGCCTACTTGCCGGTTAATATAAAAGACTACCTATCATGCTTCTAAACAATTTAATATCAACATTTTTACCTTGTTCGTCCTTATCAAGCTTGGTTGTAGTTGCCATGGGAGTGTTGCAAGTTTTAGCGTCTTCAAGTCCAAACCTCTTCACGAGTTCCTTTGCATATTTGGCTTGGCTAATGAAGTTCCCATCTTGCAATTGCTTGACTTGGAGTCCAAGGAAGAAGTTGAGTTCACCCATGGAGGACATTTCAAATTCTTGTTGCATTACCTTTCAAAATCCTGCTTAAAACTTCATTAGTAGAACCGAAAATTATATCATCAACATAAATTTGGACAATCAAAATATCATTATCAACATGCTTAGTGAATAGAGTAGTGTCTACTTTGCCTTAATAAAATTGTTTGAAATAAGAAAACTTGAAAGCCTTTCATACCAAGCTCTTGGAGCTTGTTTCAAACCATATAAAGCCTTATCGAGTTTGAAAACAAAATCGGGATGAACATGATCACACAAAACCGGGAGGTTGAGCAACAAAAACTTCTTCATTAAGAAATCCATTTAAAAATGCACTTTTTACATCCATTTGAAAAAGTTTGAAATTTTTAAAAGATGCATAAGCTAGTGTTATCCGTATGGCTTCAAGCCGTGCTACGGGTGCAAAGGATTCCTCAAAGTCGATTCCCTCACTTGAGTGTAACCTTGGGCCACTAACCTAGCTTTATTCCTAATGACATTTCCGGACTCATCCAACTTATTCCTAAAGATCCACTTAGCACCAATTATTGGTCTATCGTGGGGCTTAGGAACAAGGTGCCAAACTTGGTTGCGCTCAAATTGATTGAGTTCCTCTTGCATGGCAAGCAACCAATATGGGTCCGTCTCGGCTTCGAGAATGCCTTTGGGTTCAAAATGAGAATGAAAGCAAAGTTACCACATAGGTCATGGAGTTTGGAGCGCGTTGTGACTCCTTTGGAAGCATCACCCAAGATGAGCTCCTTTGGATGATTTGTAGCATATCTCCAAGCTTTGGGAAGCGGTTGAACGCTTTCCTCATTATCCTTTTGAACTTCACCTAAAGGTTCTTGCTTTTCTTCTTGCGCGGGTGAGTCCTTCCAAGGATAGTTTCTCCAAGCTTTCACCTAATGGTTCAAAACTCTACAACATTCTCAACACACACATTAGATTCTTCAAACTTAACATGCATGGTTTCTTCAATAGTAAGTGAAGATCTAATGAAAACTCTATATGCTTTGCTAGTAGAGGAATATCCTACAAAGATAGCCTCATAAGCTTTAGCATCAAATTTACCCAAATTCTCTTTAGTGTTCAAAACAAAACATTTGCATCCAAAAACTTTGAAATAGGAAAACATTTGGTTTTCTAAAATGATACATTTCAAAAGAAGTTTTCGAAGAATTTTTGCATAAATAAATACGATTCGATATATAGCATGCGGTGTTTACGGCCTCGGCCCATAAATATTGAGGGAGGTCGTATTCACTTATCATTGTCCTAGCCATCTCTTGAAGTGTTCTATTTTTCCTTTCTACAACTCCATTTTTGTTGTGGAGTTCTAGGACAAGACATTTCATACTTAATTCCCTTTTATCACAATAATTATGAAGAGTTGGTTAACAAACTCACCACCTCTATCACTCCTTATTCTCAAAATCGGAAAACCTTTCTCCTTTTCAACTCTTTTTCTAAAAATCTTAAAGTGAGAAAAAGTTTGATCTTTATTTTGCAAAAAGAAAACCCAAGTAAATCGAGAGAAATCATCAACTAAAACAAATGCAAATCTACTTCCATTTAAGCTTTTAGTTTTAGTTGGTCCAAATAAATCCATATGAATTAATTCTAGAGGTCTAGTTGACATGATATCCTTGATTGGTTTAAAGGAAGACTTGGTTTGTTTCCCAAGTTGGCACGCACTACAAATGCGGTCTTTCTCAAAACTCAAGCAAGGAATAACCTTCACCAATTCCTTTGAATTAATTCTAAAAGATGTTCAAAAGAAGCATGTCCTAATCTTCTATGCCAAAGCCATGAATTTTCATCAAAAGCATTTAAACACTTAGTAGAACACTCTACATTAAGCATGTCAATTATATAAACATTGTCATCACGAAAACCGGTCAAAATACAATCATTTGATTTAATATCAAAAATCTTGCAAGAAGTATCATCAAAAACAACTTTAAGACCACGATCACAAATTGACTAATACTAAGTAAATTATGCTTCAAACCATCAACTAAAACAACATTCTCTATTATAGGAGATGTACCAATTTGGATATTACCGATACCAATTATCTTGCCTTTGGAATCATCCCCGAAGGTGACGGAGCCACCTTCCATGTACCTTGATAGGGTTGTGAAGTTGTTGATATCCCATGTCATGTGCCTCGAACAACCACTATCAAGGTACCACCGCTCCCTACGTCTTGGAGCCTTGGTGTGTACCTACATCAAACATTTAGGACTTGATTTTGGTACCCATATTTTCTTGGGTCCATGAGGGTTAGAACCATTAACCCAAACAAGATTATTTGAGCTATGCAATTTATCATAACAAAATTTTGCTAAATGTCCATTTTTGCCACAATATGTGCATCTATACACTCTACCATATTTAAATGCATAATGAGTGTGTGTTTTGTGAGCATTGGCATTGTGAGCATGAAAAGATTTAGCATGAGAAGCATTAGAAGTATGAGCATGTGGAATCTTATCATGAGAAACTTTAGCATGAGATGTATGCTTTTTGGAAAATTTTTCTTCAAGTTTCTTTGTATTAAAAGCACATCTTTTAAAACTTTTTCAAAATCACTCATTTTAGCTTTAAAAGAAGAAATTTCATTATTATCAACAATAGGGGTTTTACCCTTACAAGAAATCTTATAAGAATGAAATTCATTTTGAATGGAAATAAGATTAGAAGAAAGATCCACTTTTTCTTGTGAAATCAAAGCAAGTTGAGATTTAAGAAAAGCAACTTCCTTTTGTAGTTTAAAACACTCCATTTTCTTGTTATCATAAGTTTCGGAAAGTTCTACAAAAGCATGCACTAGAACTTCTTACTTAAATCATCATCATTATCATCTATAGATTTCAAGAGTTTGAGGGGTTACCTTGGGTGTGTTTGCCATGAAACACATGTTTGCGGTGTCCGCCTTTTCTTCATCTTCGGACTCGCTTTCCGAATCCCAAGTGGCCTTGTAAGCCTTCTTTTCGTCTTGCTTTCTTGGCTTGAAGGAGGAAGTCATTTTTCTTCTTGAATTCCGGGCAATCGGCCATGATGTGTCCGGGCTTGCGGCAATTGTAGCAAATGATCTTTCGCTCCTCTTTACCTTCAAACTTTCTCCGAAAATTTTGCTTGTTCTTCCGGTACATCCTCTTGATGTTGCGCACGAGGAGGGAGAGCTCCTCATCTTCTTCTTCATCTTCATCTTCGTCTTCAATGGTGGAGGAAGAAGACTTGAAAGCGATAGACTTCTTCTTTGTTGGAGCCGCCTCTTCTCTTGCTTTCTTCTCCATCTCATAGTTTTGAGGTTCCCTATGAGACTTATGATGTCCATCTCGTCTTTGTCGTTCAATTCCTTCAAGGTAGTAGACTTGATCTCCCAAGATGGAGGAAGAGCCCGTATCACCTTGCGTACCTTTTGGTCGTTTGAAGATGATGTCACCTAATGAAGAAAAGACCATTAGTGATTTTTGTGAAACGAGTAATCATGCAATCAATTGTTTCATCATCTAGCATCTTAAATGATTCATATTGAGACCGCAAGAGGTCTACTTTGGCTCTCTTGACTTGTGAGGTCCCTTCATGCGTGACCAATAAGTGTTGCCACATCTCATAGGCGGATTGGCAATGAATAACACGTGTAAGGTCATCCTCATTCAAGGCGGTAAGAAGGGAGTTTTGGGCTTTTGAGTTAGCCTCATACATCTTAAAGTCAAGGTCGGTCCAAGTGCCCTCATCACCATCGGGTGCCTCATAGGGTTTGGTCAAGGATTTGGCAACTAAGCTACCTAGTGATTGCAAAAATATAGTCATCCTAACCTTCCAAATAGGGAAATTAAGGCCATCAAATTTAGGTGGAGATTTAATGTTGTCGGCCATGTTTACTAGTGTGTGTATGGATGAATGAAAATGTTGATTAGCAATATTTTAGGATCTCTCTAAGGATGTTAAGCCAAACCTAGAGTCCAAGCTCTGATACCAATTGAAAATCACCTAGAGGGGGGGTGAATAGGTGATTATGCTAATCTAAGGCCAATTTAAAAATTATGAAGCAAATGCAATGAGATGAATGAATGAATATGGCAATAGCAATCAAAAACACTAAGTAATAGCAATGGAAAGTAAACCAATCGCAAACACAAAGATATGTTATCGAGGTTCGAGCACCCAACTCTATCCCCGCCTTCCCCTGAAGGATCCAGCTACTTTCACTATCACAAAGATCAATTACAAATGGAGTACCCAACTCCTACAATTTCAGCACAATACAATTTCTAAGTAATCAAAAGATCACAAACTCTCTCTTTCAAATATCTCTTCCCTTACAAAGGTCCTTAGAGAATATTGAGAAGGAATGAAGCTCTTGTGTAAGTGAAGAAAGAAAATCAAATTCAGAGAGTATATCAGAACACTTCTGAAAATGAATGAGAAATATCAGCACAAAAACAAGAAACAAGCTCTTTTGAAATATCCCAAACTTTTGAATTTTCTCTTGAATAATTGTTGTAAAGAAACTCTCCCCAAACACCCCTATTTATAGGAGAGGGCTAGGGTTTAGGGTTAGGAATTAATTACTGAAGATTAGAAGTAATTAGTTCTAAATATACCCTCCAACGGATATTTAATTTCAAAAATCAAGTTAAAACAGATTTAAAAATATGCCCGTTTTACTGTTCAACGGTCATATCGGTCGACTGGCCCGGTCGACCGATAGTTCAAAAATTTGACCGTTATGAACTATCGGTCGACTGGTACAGTCGACTGCTCCTGACTGAGACTCAAAACATGTACCGGTCGACTATCGGTAGATAGCCGGTCGACCGAAAAGATAAAAAGATAAACTATCGGTCGAAGGCCGGTAGACCACCGGTCGACTGGTAAGATACAGAGAGCAAACTAAAAACTTCGGTCGACTACCGGTAGCCTACCGGTCGACCGACAGACAACGTGCACACGGATACGTGCACTCTGCCAGATCTTCGGTCGACTGGTGGTATATTGCCGGTCGACCGGCTCAGGTCAAAAATTGAAATAGAAAGGGAATTTTGAGAGGAAAAATATTTGATCAAAACTATTTTGAACAGGAAATCAGTATACAACATAAAAACAGATTTGTAGAAGAAGAATTAGTGTTAAAGTATTTTTGTATATTTTATGAGGAATAAACTTGGAAATAGCATACGCGTGAAAACGTGTGTGTTTGAGCTTCAAACCTACTCTCTATTCTTTAACATGCTATAAAGCTATAAACAAAACCTAAGGACCTCTGAAGCAATCTTTGAGCCATCCAATGCCTTGCAAGTGCCTTCTCTTCTATGATCCTTCCTTGATGTGCAATTTGCCTTCATTGCTATATGGAACTTAGAAGTTTTTGCAAAAGCGAAGCGAATGAGCTCTAAACATGGTACAAAACCTGAAATGCATCTTGATCAAATCATTAGTACCAAATAGCACTTATTTGGTTTGTTATCATCAAAACACAAAACAATGGAGAGTGTAACCTCTTGGGCCAACAACAAGACTATAAGAGTACCTTCAGCAGGAGTAGTTGCCGCTTGTGATAACGCCGTCACTGGATCACACCCGTATATTTCTTCCTCCGAGATATGTGAGAATTTGCTCGGATCTGGAAGAGCAGGTTCATCACCAAAATCGACTTCATCACCTGAATTATATCCGTCCTCTCCGGACGATGAAGACGATTGTTCAACGCGAGAAGCCTCGGCAATGGAAGCCTTGCCACTAAACACCCCAGTAGTGGGTGGGACTGGGATCAACTACCCTCGAGCTGGGCATCAATACGACAGGAGACCCAGGCTGTTGTGCCTCATCTCTCCTATCATAAGCCGAAGAAGACCCGGGTTGAGTTGAGACCCCTGGAATCTCAACATCACTCCTTCCCACCAGGTCAGCCTCAAGTTGCTCAGCCTCATCAGGCCACAGGCTCATCAGCAAGCTCCCCTTCTTCTAAAATTACGGGGCCCTTGCTGCGCAATCCATGAGTACGAGCAAGGGGGCATCATCTTCCTCCTCCTTTTTCTTCCCTCTGCTCTTCGATACCGGAGGGGACGACCTCTTCAGCCGCCAAGTCTCTCCTGGCCCTCTTCGAGGCAGGCTCAGCCGTGGAAGTAGAAGAAGGCTCAGCTTGGAGAGTAACGCCATGGGGACGTTTTTGCACCGTCTGTCGACGCCTTCTGGCAGACTGCTCTCCCTGGGTACTGCCGCCCTCGGCTCCCCTCTGGCCTCCCTCTGAGCCGCCTGATGTTCATCAAGGCCGCGCGAGCGCTTGTTGGACGCCACCTTCTCCTCATAGGACGCATTAATGCTTTTAATGCATGAACGCTCCATTGAGTAGCCAGGCATCTTGCTAGCCTAGAAATACCAGGTGCAGAAGCTAAGGCTTGCATAGCAGTTCGACGTCTTATGAGGTAAACGGAAAGAACCTGTGTTCCCCCAGCTACGCTGTAATACCAAGCCCGAGCACCTTCAAACCAATTTCATTGAAGGCAAGCTGAGCGTTAGGGTTACCGACATATAGTTGGTCATAGCCGAACTGTCGGGCGAAACGATTCGGAATATAAGGCTCGATCGTGCACGAGTTCCCCTGTCGAAAGAGCAGATACCCGGGCCGGATATTGATGAGCCACCAGAAGACTCCCGACGGCAGCCTCGTGAAGTCGTCCGGACCCACAATGTCGGCGAACTTATCCCCATAAGCAGCATCTGTAATCTCCGGGAAGCAACGGTTGAGATGATAATTGGAAGCGTTCAAAATACACTTCCGGACGTAGAACATATAGTTGTTGCACTAGCTCGAACTCTCCAGCCGCTGCACAAAAGGGACAAACCCTTCGCATCGAGACACTGGCGTCATCAGTGAGGGGCAGTGCATCACGTACTAAGCCATTAAGTACGTGTAGGGAAGCTCAATCCGAGGGTTAGGGGTCTTCACTCTCGGCCTTCCCTCTGAATCGACCTCTGGGTTACCTTGGGAGTCGACGATGGCCTCCACCCTGCACATGCTCTGAGTCAGGGCCCGCAGCCCGCTTTGGATACGGCCACCATTGCCGGAAGGAGAGCTATGGACCTACCATAGGCCAGCAGCACCGCCGAATACACCACGTCGGTAACAATCACTTCATGCGGCAGTGTCGGCACTACACAGCGCTTCAGCCACAGCATGAGAAACCCGCCAGCAGTGCCCGGTTAGAAATAGGAATCTGGGCCTGGTGATGGAAACTTTCGAAAACTGTGTCAGATTTGAAAGTATCTTCGTTTGACTATGTGGTATAAGAACTCACAGAGGCGTCGATCCTCTCGGCGATTTCTTCGTCAGAGCTGGGAGCCAGACTGGTCACTGAGTGATCTTTCTCAGTGATGCCATTAAATAAGTAGCTCGCCCAAGACAGCTGCTTAATTCCCCTAGCCCTCCAGGAAGTTATTTGACCGCAGATGTGAAAATGACACAGCACCTCCCAATAGGTCTCATATACACGAGGGCATTCTTTCTTCAAGAGATGAAGCTCCTCAGAGGTGGGGACGTATTCCTCATAAGGAGCATCCCCCATTACCAACCCCAAGACTTCATATAATTCATGCAGGGAGAGCCCCATTTCTCCAACCGGGGTGAAAAAACGTCCCCGTCGAGGGGTCGTAGTGCTCCAGGACCCCAAAGAAATTTTGGGAATTCTGTGGGATGCCATATTGCACAGCCCTGACCGCTTGGTACAATCCCACCTGGTCCAATAGACCTCCGAGTTCGGCGAGGACAAAGCTCACCATCTTGCCCCACCAGTACTTGTCAGTTGAATGAACCCACCCGAGCGGGCAGAAGTCAGTGGGGAAAATCACCCCCTACCTTCATGAATTGGTTAATAAAGGTAGTACTGAGCTGAGGGGTTTCCCCTACTGGGTAATCAGACCTGAGTAGTCTAGAGAACAGACTGAAAACTTCCCTTCCATGACCGGCAACATGTACCTTCTTGGCGCCCAAGATGCCGAGAGAGACATTGGGGACAGGTCGGGCAAGCTCCCATTCCATTGCCCGAGGGACAGACATGTGCTGAAGGTAGGATAGGGGATACATTCTTTCTATATTTGGAAGAAAGAATTTCCTATCCCCTATCTGGCGAAGCCACTTGTAGTATCATCATGCAGGACGTAACCGCCCTCGCCAATATTGCCGCCAAAGAAGAAGACGGGTTTCTTCAATGGAATGCGCGAATCCGTCTTAAATTCTGCGTCGGTCATAAGTTCCCAAAGTGTCGCCATGTCGACTTTGGAGAGCCTCTCCCTTTGCCCCTTCGGCTTATCAGCAGTCACAGGAGCAGTCCTCTGCAACACGAAGGTTAAGTTGCGGTCAGCACCACCTACGTGTCCGAAGTGATACTTCTTGGAGAGAGGATCAGCGGAATATCGCACTGCAAAAAGGAAACGACATTTGATCAGAAATCTGAAAGGAAATGATTAAGTGTCCACAACTTGAACGCAGAAGTAAACTCAGGCACAGAAACCATCAAAACCCGCGTCCAGACCCGAAGGTCGCAAGGCTTGCATAGAGCCCGCGTTTTTGAAGATCCAAGACTTATGAAAAATCTCTAAGTACTTGGACTCAGGCACAAGATTCATGAGGACCAGTGTCTAATTTCACAAGACGCAAAAGTCGTAAGAAATCTGCGTCCGAATCCTTCATACTTAGAAATATTCTAAGTGTTGAATCTGAAACGCAAGACTTACTGAGGAACTGTGTTCAACAAGCAGACGCAGATTCAAGCAGATGAAAGCAGCAGGGTCATCAACCCGCGCCTTGACCGCGTCTAAGAATCAAACACGGTTTCGAATCCGTGTTGGCAGTTCTTCTTTAAAAAAAAAGGATTTTAGAGTTATAAGACTCCATAGACCCTTTTAATGGTGGAAATCAAGTCCGATCGCTTTATACCTGAAATAGGGGCTTCCTGCAAGGAGGAACCACCCCTTTGAGTCTCAGCGGCGACCGCCCGTGAAGATGAAGCAGTTTGCTTAGCCTTGGGCGCCATTGCGAATCAAAAATCTGATGTTAGATGGAAGAAGAGAGAACAAAGAAGCTCTTTTCTCAAACCTAGCAAAGACGTTCGTAGACGAAGGAGAGACTAAATGATGACTCTCTTGACGACTGTTGCCATTTATAGGCACGGCGATTCGCAAAGATGCTTGGCTCGACGTCGAATCACCGCCAGACGCGTGGACAGCGCATTTAATGCCGCATGAAGTTTGCACGCCAAAAGAAGGTGTCCCGTCGGTTCCACAGGACACGTGGCAGTGCACTCATGGTATGGCGCGGATTCGCACCCAACAGTCGCGCCTCTTCAATGGACGCATCCTTTCAGCACGGCCATAGTTGCGTCCAGAAAGTCGCAGCTTCACTCCAAAAAGATGCGAAGTTGGAATAACAGTCGCGTTTTCATTCCAAAAGATGCACCCCATGATGAAAGTCGCATCTTTCAAAGCAGTACTATCCCTGCGTCCCAAAAGAACTGGCGTTCAGTTCTTACTTCTGCAAATCGGTTCAACAGTACACTGGCACAAGCAGACGACCGTCCACTCCTAGCTTAAAGTGCACCCACGACAAAACTTAAAGCAACGGGGAGGTTTAGAATATGCATCTAGACACTCAACACGATCAACTTTGGTGGCTTCAAAGAGTTCCACAGTACACTCACGAAGACCATACTCCAGATAAGATCAAACCCGGAGCATTGACAGTCCAGTCACAAGGGTGAGATCAGCTAGAGTCCAAGTATTTCGAAATCCGTCCCACTTAACTGCGGAATGTCGAAAACTTGGAGGGGGTTCTGTAGGCTGTCTAAAAATCACTAAAAGACAAGCCATTAAAAAGTAGAATTCCAAGTTCTAGACGCAAAGCTAATTTTGGTCGCGTCTCAACAGCACCAAGGCGCGAGGGTCGAAACCTGCGTCTCATCCGCACCAAGGCGCGTGGGTCGAAACCCGCGTCTCAGCAACTCCAAGGCGCGTGGGTTGACACCCGCGTCTCAGTTGTAACCGTCCCAGTTTCGGGGCCAATCACGGCCCACATAACGGGGAAAGTTAGCCCCCATTATGGAGTGTTTTTAAGAGGCACGTACGCCCCTGAACCCCTATAAATAGCCCCGTCGCTATGAAGAAGGGGTCGGATGATTTTTGGGAGAAAAGAGCTCTGAGAGAAAAGAGAGAGAGTTCAACCCTTCAGAGAACTTGTTGTGTTCAAGTTAGCCTTTGCCGGCAATCTCTTTGAGAGTTTTGGTCGACAGAGCTGTGTTACTCCGTCAACCACCCGAAGAGAAGAGCCCCAGAAGATCTCAACGTTCACCCGGTCAACGGAGAACAAGATTCACTCTCCACCGCCACTTGAAGAACCCAGCGTTAAACAAAGGGAGGATTCAAGACTCAACATCCTCCTTCCCTTGTAATCGGAAGACTGATTTGTTGTAATTTTCTATCCATCAAAAGAATTTTACAATCGAATCCTCCTTTTCTGACGCATATAATAGGTAATAGCATGGCAACTGTTAGCACATCAAGAGAAAACATGCCAAGTGACAACGTAACAGCCAAGTACAATCAAACGGAGCTTCAGCAGTGCTGGAGGCGCGGACAACAAACAATGTTTACTTACTAGAGCGCTTGACGGAGCTACTGGAATGGGTCAGCTTAAAAGGCGACTTTAAAATCTGGCAGAGTTCCACCTAAACGAATCTAGTGATAAAGTGTTAGCGCTAAGCATGCCTATCAGGCGGAGCATGAGAGACCTGACGGTCTAAGTGTTCTCCTCTTTTGAAGAAGTAGGCCCAGAGAGCCCGAGGGTTGAGTACGCTTGGGGTTTAGGCACACTCTCAGTAGCTACCATGAAACCCATAAGGGTGCAGACCTAAAACCAATTGGGTAGGTAGCCTGGGAGTGGGCAGAAACCCAGAGTCGGTACAAGGTACCTGTACAAGATGTTATTTCACACGAGCATACATATAAGCGTGATAATATCCAGACTACCGTGGAGTGGTGAAGCCCGGAGGCTGAGAACAACCCGAAGGCTAAACGCAACCCGAAGGTTAGGTATAGTACCTACAGAAGTGTTAGTGTCTATCACACGCACGTAGTAAAGCAGTAATGAGCAACATCGCAGGCATTATACATGTGCAGGAAATAAACTATCTTAGTACAAATATTTGTCACAGGCATATACATGTACAATCATGGGTACTCAGTCACATAAAAATACAAAAGCACAACCCAATATAAAATATGAATACATTGAAGATACAGAACGAAATACAAGTCGACCGAATGAAGCGGGGAAACCCAAAAACGAGGCGATGACACTCGCCTAAATCTCTAAAAATGTCGTGAAATCCTGGAGTCCAAAACACGCACGCACGCCACCAGAATATATTAAAATATATATTTTTAGAGAGAGAAAGAGAATAAGAGAGAGGAGAGAGAGAAGAGAGAATTAGAGAGAGTGAGTGAGAGACAAGAGAGAGTGAGAGACAGAAAAGAGAGTGAGAGACGGGGAGAGAGAAGGGTTGGCCAGCCTCTAATGGCTGGCCAGGTGGCCACCGCAGTCCAATAGAAAGAAGAAAGGTAGTGGGAGAGAAAGGGCAGAGAGAGAAGGGGGAGAGAAAGGGTAGAGAGAGGAGAAACAAAGAGAGAGAGAGAGGGAAGAGATACACACAGCAACATGGTCGTGGCCTGTCTGGCTCACGGCCCTTGGCCGTGAGTCCAGGTGGCCATGGGTGGCGGCGACGGTCACGCGCCGCTGGCGACGGTCACGGGCCGGCCAAGGAAGAGGCCTAGGGAGTCCATTTGAGGAGGAGGTGGTTTTGGTGGTGGAAATGAGGAATTGAGAGTGGTGGGATGAAATTGAAGGGAGAGAAGGAAGGAAGAGGTTGTGGTGGTTGAGATTTAGAAGGAGGAAGAGTTAATTTGGGGGGTGTAGGTTGTTAATTTTGAAGAAGGTAAAGATGGGGGTGGAGAAGTTGATGTAGTTGTTGGTGTTGGTAAATGGAGAGGAGGTTAAGTTTGGGAGGAGAGGGTGGTCGCCTGAGGGGTCATCGCCGGCCATGTTCGCCGGCCAAGGGTGTGCATTGACCAAGGAGAGAGAAGAAGAAAAGAAGGGAGGAAGAAAGAAAAAGGAAAAGAAAACGAAAAAGGAAAAGAAGAAGAGTGATGGAGAGTGATGGGAGGGGTTTGATGGGGGACTGGCCCATGTTGGGGGGGAGTGGGTTGGCAGCTGATTGGATGGGGGAAAAGAAAGAAAGAAAGAAAAAAATGAAAGATTCTGAAAATAATAATATTTTAATAATGTCGAGAATATCGACTGTTCCAAAAAATCCCCAAAAATACTCAGAGGTAGAAAATATCACCTGAGAAATAATATGAAATAGATTTTTAAAAATAAAATTCTGTTTTCAAAATAAAAATCCTGAAATCTACCAGCGATATTGGCCGACACCAAATCCGGCCGAGTTTTGATAAATTTAGAAAATTCTACAAAAATGCATAAAAATAGAAAATGTGATTCTAAGAAGTAATATGAAAGCAGTATTTAGAAATTTAACTCTGATTGTAGTTAAAAATCTTAGAATCGACCAGTGATACGATGGACACCGATTTTGAAGATTTTATAATTAATTCAAAAAATTCCAGAAAATCATGAAAATTTTAGAATTGAAAAACGATGTTTGAAACTAAAATCAGTCAAATCGGACTATAGAAAAGACTAAATCGAGCAATACACTAGGATCGGGTCTCAGTTTCAGACTATGGCTGACTCTGAGACCACGAATTCGGTTCCAATGCAAAAAATGATCGCATAAGTATTCATAAAATAAAAACAATTATGGGAAGCAAGTCAAAAAATATGATCGAAAATTAGAATACGCAACTAAGTACGTATTCCGGGAGCGGGGGTGTTACATTCCATCCACCTTACAAAAATTGCGCCCTTACAATTTCGATAAGGGGTAAAATGAACACAAAAGGACAGGAATGAGAATTATACCAATTAAGTTATGAATCACTGCAGGTAGTGCTCGCAAGTCGACTGAACTATAATCGGAATATAGAAATCTTCTGCACTTCCTGTCGTATAAATCTCCAGACGAGGCCATATAATATTATCCCGATATCATTTCTTTATGTGAGAGGAATGCAGCTGTACTTAATGAAAAGTCTGTAATAGAATTCCTGATGTGATGTATGCTTAACATTACTCAAAGAATAGACCAGAATACCCGAAGATAAAGAAAACCCTAATAATACTGAGCATAATAAAGAGGACCGATAATTAAGAATTTCAAATACCGAGCGTCGATCACTCTGAAAGATATATCCAAGAATATAGAATAACTGTAGAAAAACCTGAATACTGACTTCTAAATAATAATCTGACTGCAGAACAATTCTGAGAATACCCGAGCTTCATAGAATTGATCGAAAAGATCATATAATAGCTCCGTTCAATACTCTCCCACTATATCTCCAGTCTATCCATATTTTAAGTTGGTATAAAGGCTACGAAAATCAAAACAGTGGAAAGATGGAAGGGATTAGGAATCAAAGGAAGGATGATCAAGAAAGAAAAGATAATTCTGCACTTGTAGTTGGACTGTATAACAGGGATCCATGCAATTCAGTTGCAAATTCTTTACCATTAATTTGTCGTCTGGACGTACTGAGGATGTGAGAGCCTAAGCTCTGATACCACCCTGTAACACCCCGATCCCGTAGGTACGGAGACGTTACTACGACGTATATACGTAGGTCAAAAATACCCTCACATATATACGCTAAGCATCAATGTAGAAAAGAATCAGAGTACGAAAATATATGATACATTATTCATTCTAACATATGAGTACAATTACAAAGTTATCGCCAGATGTGACACAATATTATAAGAATATTACATCACCGATAGACGCAAATATGAGAATATAAAGTAGCATACAATCATGAACAATACAAAGTGCGCTCACGAGTTAGAAAAAGAAAACTCGAGAGACGGGTAGGGGCCTGGAAGGATGGAATCCTGCACTGGTCTTCCGCTGATCCACTACACTACCATTGCGCTACTCTGATCAGCAACTGGGAGAATCCACAAGCTCCAAGCTCTGGGATCTAGACATGAGGATCCAAGGGAGTCAGAACTCCCTAACGAGTGGTGTTGCGAATGCTAAGTGGCGTGCAGGAATAAGAAACACCTGTATCGATAAAGCCGATTTATAAGCATGCATTGAAAATTGTGTCGTGAGCACATGCATACAGGCACAGATAGAGAGATAGTAAATGATATCAAGTAGGGAATATGCATAACATAATATGATAAGAACAGGAGACTGGTGGAATAGAACACCAGTGGTAAGCCTGGATATAAGCAGCTATGATATAAGCAGCTATAATATAATAATAATAGTAGTAAAACTGAAAATCTGAATAAAAACCCGATGAAAACAAATATGACAAAACTAGCAATACAACCCAGATTATGGCTTCATGAGATAAGTACATCGAAGGAATTATCCAAACAAGGAAACTCTCATCTGTATACCTTTATCACATGTCACCGAAATCCGAGCGCATACAATCCGAGTTACAAAACAACACAACGAATTGTATATTAGTATCTTATTATAATTGGGGTTGTCTAAATTGTAGGCTTTAGTATACGTCCCATTCCACATACTTTTACTTACAACTTATTGAGCAAGTTATTTGAAAATTGATGAAGTTTGAGGAACCATGTTTAGTATGGATCCTGTACGTGCCCGGGACAATGACCATGGAGTATCCGGTTCTGAGCCGGAACGTACCACTAGGTACCGGGAATTTATTGTACGCCCAAATGGAATAGGGTATCGCAGATCACATAGAAATAGGCCTAAGACTTGTGCATACCTGGGAGAAATAATAAGGGAATAGGGGTGCCAGTATACCCCACGGAATCCCTGGTGACCGCCAGGTGATCCCAAAAGTATGTAGCCACACATGACTCGATATGACCACATAAACATAAAATCATTCGGGACCCATCAGTTTCCCCCACACCCGATGCAAGTTGACTTATTATACTTTATTATGTAATTATCAATTTGCGGGAATAGCAGTAGCAGGATAAGTTCAAGAATTCAAGAGTATATGAGTACATGTATAAAAGGAATACATGTCACTGTACAGGATCCTCGTAAATGTGATAATCACAAGTCAAGTGTTAATATGATAGATGGCAGGTGATAAGTCATGTTAGGATAGGAGGCAGGTGATAAGTAGGAGCACGTCAGGTGTCAGGTGGTAACCCATTAGTTTTCAGTGATACAGACAGTTGATAGCATGACAAAGTGTTAGCATATTAAAGAAAACATGCCAAGTGATAACGTAACAGTCAAGCATAATCAAGCGGAGCTTCAGCAGTGCTGGAGGCGCAGACAGCATACAGTGTTTTGTCACTAGAGCGCTTGATAGAGCTACTGGAATGACTCGGTTTAAAAGGCGAGTCCAAAATCCGGCAGAGTTTTACCTAGACGAATCTAGTGATAAAGCGCTTAGCGCTAGGCATGCCTATCAGGTTGAGCATGAGAGACCTAACAGTCTAAGCGCACTTCTCTTTCGAGGAAGTGGGCGAGAGAGCCCAAGGTCTAGAGTACGCTCGGGGTTTAGGCGCACTCTCAGTAGCTACCGCGAAACCTATAAGGATGCAGGCCTAAAATCAATTGGGTATCTAGCCCGGGGTGTGCAGAAACCCAGAGTCGGTATAAGGATACCTGCACGAGATGTTAGTATCACATAAGCATCCAAATAAACGTGATAATATCTAGATTACCGTGGAGTGATAAAGCCCGGAGGCTGAGTGGAAAGCCGGAGGCTAAACGTAACCCGAAGGTTGGGTATAGTACCTGCAGAAGTATTATGTCTATCACGCGCATGTAATAAAGCAGTAATGAGCAACATCGCAGGCATGATACATGTGCAGGAAATAAACTATCCTAATACAAACATTCGTCACAGGCATATACATATACAATCATGGGTACTCATCTACATACAAATATAAGGACACAGCCTAATATAAAATATGAATACAATGCAAATACAGAATGACATACAAGTCGACTTGACGAGCGAAAAACCCAAAATGAGGCGAGGACACTCGCCTAAATATCTGAAAACTCCGTAAAATCCTGGAGTTCAAAACACGCGTGCACGCCACCAAAAATAATTAATATATATATATATATATATATATAATATATATATATATATATATATATATATTGTATTATATACTTAGAGAGAGAAAGAGAATAAAAGAGAGAGAGAGAGAAAGGATTGGAGAGAGAGTGAGAAATAGGAGAGAGAAAGTGGGAGACATGAGAGAGAAAGTGAGAATGGGGAGAGAGGGGTTGGCCGGCCTCTGATGGCCAGCCAGGTGGCTGCGGGTGGCGACCCTGGCTGCTGGCGGTCCAACAAAGAGAAGAGAGGGAGTGGGAAAGAGGGTAGAGAGAAGAAGGGAGAGAGTGAAAGAGTGTAAGAGAGAGGAGAAATAAAGAGAGAGGGGGGAGAGATAGGCCACGGCAACATGGTCATATTCTGTCTGGCTCACGACCCTTGGTCGTGAGCCCAGGTCTGGCCCACGGCCAGGGCCGTGGGTGGCAGCGACGGTCACGCGCCGCTGGCGAGGAGGAGGGCCGACCAAGGAAGAGGTCGGGGGGTCCATTTGAGGAGGAGGTGGTTTTTGGGGTAGAAATGAGGAATTGAGAGTAGTAGGGATGAATTGAAGAGAGAAGAGGAGGGAAGAGGCTGTGGTGGTTGAGATTGAGGAGGAGGAAAAGTTAATTTGGGGGTATAGTTGGTTAATTTTGAAGAAGAAGGTGGAGAAGTTGATGTAGTTGTTAGTGTTGGTAAATGGAGAGGAGGTGGAGTATAGGGGGAGAGGGTGGCTCGCCTAAGGGGTCGCCGCCGCCATGTTCGCCGGGCAAGGGTGAGCGCGGCCAAGGAGAGAGAAGAAGAAGAAAGGGAGGGGAGGAAGAAAGAAAAAAGGAAAAGAAAAGGAAAATAAAAAGAAAAAGAAAGGAAAAGTGATGGGGAGTGATGGGGGGGGTTTGATGGGGGACCAGCCCATGTGGGGTGGGGGGGGGGAGTGGGTCGGCAGCTGATTGGATGGGGAAAAGAAAGGAAAAGAAAGAAAGAAAGAAATGAAAGATTCCAAAATAATAATATAAAAAATAATTAGGAAATATCGACTGTTCCAGAAAAATCTTTAAAAATATACAGAGGTAGAAAACATCATCCTGAGGAATAATATGAAATCAGTTTTAGAAATAAAAACTCTTTTTCAAAATAAAAATCTTAGAATATACCAGCGATACTGGCCGACACCAAATCCGGCCGAGTTTTGATAAATTCAAAAAATTTTACAAAAATGGATTTATATAAAAAATGTGATTTTAAGAAGTAATATGAAAGCAGAATTTAGAAATTCAACTCCGATTGTAAATTAAAAATCCTGGAAATCGACCAGTGATACGATCAACACCAATTTTGAAGATTTTGTAAATTAATTCGAAAATATTTCAGAAAATCATGAAAAATCTAGAATATTGAAAAATGATATTTAAAACTGAAATTGGTCAAATCTGACTATCAAAAAGACCAAATCGAGAAATACACTAGGAAGGGTCGTCGTTCAGACTATGGCTGATTCCGAGTCCATGAATCCGATCCAATGCAAAAATGATTGCATAAATATTCATAAAATAAAAATAATTACAGAAAGAAAATTGAAAAATACGATCAAAAAATCAGAATATGCAACTAAGTACGTAATCTGAGAGCGAGGTGTTACACTTATCGAGCCTTTTTTCCTTAGCTTGCGAGAGAGCACCGTGGTCCATCCCTCATCCACGATATGAGCAGCGTTAGATAGAGCCCAATTTTCATCTGAGGCCACTGTTAGATCTCAATCTTCGCCATATTCAAAACTTTCCTTGTCTGCAGTTTGAGAACTTTTTTGGGAAGAAGCCCTAGCCGCCATTATACATTTAGGTCTTCATATATCTATATACATATATGGAAGTTTTTGGCTATGACCTGGGCGTACTGGGAAAAATCGTGAACTCAACTTTGGCCATTGAATGAGGGAAATAAATAATTCTTCTTCCTTCCTCTTTAGCTCTGTCTCTCTCATCTCAATCTAAAAGAGAGAGATCGGGGTGGGTTTGGGTTCAATCAAATCGATATGGGTTTTGGGATCGAGACGAGAAAGAAAGAGAGCAGAAGAGGAAGGAGAATGATCATAGAGGAGGCGATGGGTGACACTGGAGGAGTAGGAGGAGGCGTCAGATGCGAAGAGGAGAGGAAGGATGAGAAGCGGTATCATTCATCACGAGCGAGGGCAGAGAGAGGAGAGAGAGGGTCAAAATCTTTAACTAAACTTAAAAGCATCCCCACCATCATATCTATTTTTCTCATCCAATGGCCCAGAATTGTGTTCACAATTCTTGCCCAGTGCGCCCAGTTCATAACCGAAATCTTTCACACACACACACACATAGAGAGAGAAAGAGAGACTTGGATCATTTGGGAAAGATTTGAGCTCGAATCCTTTCCACTCAAATTCAATGCCATGGCATCAAATACAAGATCCACTCTGTCGAAGTTGATCTACATTATTCAAAGTAACTAAAAATAAATAACAAATGTTTTAAATATATTTTGCTTATTCATCAAGTAGGCCCAAAATAAACGACCGAAATAGTGACTTGGTTAGTTTAATGTGTAGAATATTTGAAACCTAACAAAAGTTGGTGTGTGAGGATTTTTAAATGTTTAGATTATGGTCAAATGGTCGGATTGAGAATTTATATGTCTAAAGTTATAGATATAATTAATATGCTACTTTCGACAGACTATTTTGTGCCTACATGATCCATGGACAAGAAAATCATAAGATACCTGATTTTTTTTAATTATTTTAAATAATGTAGATCAACTTCAACGAGTGGATCTTGTATTTGAATGCCTAGCATTAAATTTGAGTGGGAAAGATTCATATTTAAATCCTTCCAGAAGTAACTAAGTGTATGCATGTGTCTACACACACACACGCATGTTTTGTATATATGTGTATATGTATATTCTTAAGAATACATATTTTTTGCATTGTACATCTGTGTGTGTGCGTGTGCGTGTGCGTGTGTGTGTGTGTGTTTAAGTATAAGTTTACATAGTAAATCATTTATTTAACCCATCAAAACTTGTCCAAACCCGCCCCTCTTAAAATCCAAGCTGACCTGAACTCGACCAGAAACCTAGTGGACGGGTTGCAAAATACTCAAAAAACCCGCCAAACTTGACCCCTGAACACCCCTTCGCCTAAACTATTAAAGCTTACATCTTATACCTCAACTATTCATTTGTTTCAATAAGCTACCTTCTACTACAATGTTGTTAGACTCGTACAGAACGTGCTTTGCACGGGACTAGTTTTGGACAAAATTGCCCTTTATCTTTACCAACCAATAGTGTTTTGGACAAAATTATCCAAAGTCTCTCCATTCCTCTTTCACCCACCAAAAACTCTAGAAATAAATTCTCTCAAATCAATAACCCTGAAAATAAATTCTCTCAAATCAAAAGGGAAAGAGTATCCCTGAAGCCTCCAAGTGTATTTTATTCAAATTTAACCCTAACTTTAACTTACTTGAATTAATTTGATTTATGTTAAAATCTTTGTTCCCATGTCTTCATCTTAATTTTCAGCAAAGGAGATTGTGTAAGCATGCTCTCGAAGAATGATGTCAGTAGCCAGATTGAAAATGATTGGCACAATGCGAAGATCATGTTGGATATTTTAGAGATCTATTTCCTAAAATTAAACATACAATTAAAACTATCATTCAAAAAACTCCTAGACATGATTATTTATTATAAAATATTTTAAAAAAATAATAAATCAAGAAAGAAAAAGCTGGCCTTGAGTAAGCAGTCATGAAATACTACCCTAGAAGACAATAGGTCCGCCCCCTTATTCAGATGCTGAATCGGCCCCATCCCCTAGCAGTAAAAGCCTCCCCCGATAAATCACCAGCACCCGCTCTTTGATGGGAAAGCAGGCCCCTACTCATGAAGAAGTTGTTGCCCACAGAAAATAAGGAAAGAAAAAAATTTAATTTAGAATTGAAATCTTCTCACAAGGTGCAACCTCATAGAATTTTAGAGAGGGAGAGAGAGAAGAAAGCTCTTTTTCTTATATTGAAAATGAAGGAATGAAGCTCCTTTTATAGGCTCAAGACATCCCCTTAATAAATCACGAAATAAATGAAAATTAAATACAAATTAAAATAATGAAAAACGGCCAGAAATAAATTCAGGTTTAAACCAAAATAATATTGGAAATACAAACCACTATTAATTGGGTGATTATCCCATTAAGAGAGAAACATGCACATGCATGTTTAATGAAAAGGTATTTTCAGGAAACTTGATTTCAAAATAAAACATAATTTATTAAAATTTGCAACAATCCCCAAAAATCATGTTTCAGGGAAGATAAAAAATATAAACAAATTATAAAACACAGATCATAAACAAAACAAGAATAAAAGTTAGGCAACATCATACTATAGATTCGGGGTCGATAACTTGCGGCCTTGAATCTACCCTTAGTGAATTTCATCGCCACCTGAGAGATATAATGGACTACGCCTTGAATTAGGTCTCTTTAACCAGATTTTGATGAAAAATACACACAATAAGTCTCCATCTATTGAGCGAGCGGGTTGAGCGTTAATGGCCATGCTCACAATAACCGACTTATGAGAGTTTCTAGGGGTTAGTCCTACCCCCTAACCACGGCCTTCACGGTTCCTCTCACGTAGGTAAGTCCTCCAAGGGTACTACAACTGGACCTTATACCCTCCACAATACATGCATCATACTTATTAAGAGTTTAACTCAACCTTACCAAGCTATATAATAAAAGCATCATCACCATAGAGAAGGGCAGTAGCAACTATACAACATACTACGTATAGGATATAAACATATCCAGGTCGATGTTCCACGCGAGTATCACCAGTCCAGCTTGTTTCTAACACATTGAACCTCTTTTATAGAACCAGCTCCCAATCAAGTAGGTTGGGTTACTACTGTCGGTGAACTCTACTATGGGCTTAACCCCATCTCCCTTGATGATTCTAAAACCACACTCCTATAAAATCCCTTTATTAAGATGGATTTTATACTGTCTAAGATCAGACTTAAGCTTAACAACTTCATATTTTCAGATGGTGATTGTATAAGTTTAACTCTTCACAACCACATACTTATAGCTCTTGACACTCTTTATCAAAATGGACCTATAGAGCCCTGGGTGGCATTGTATCTAAAGAGCTTTTAAATTTAAAGCAATAATAATCTACTATTTTACATAGGTCTCCATTAGGGTGAAATACAAAAAGTATGAAATATTATTTTATCGAAATAAAAATTTTAATCCATGCAAATAACTGATCAAACTAGTCAATAGTGAACTCATAAAATTTCTAGTATGCTATGAACTGAACATGTCTTGAGAGAAAATTCTTTATCATCTATTGTACTCACTTTATTAGAATACAATGACGATGTCAAAAATTGAACTTTATATCTTATAAAATGACTGCAAATTGGTTCCTTATCAGATAGCAAATCAACCTAGTTTACCTCACCATTTATTTCCTTAATATTGTCTGAATCTTTATCTTTGGACACATCATTGCCTCAATCTAGTGATAAGAATATAGAGTTTCAACCTAGTTTACCTCACCATTTATTTCCTTAATATTGTCTAAATCTTTGTCTTTGGACACATCATTGCCTCAATCTAGTGATAAGAATATAGAGTTTCATTTTCTCTGTACATGCAACTAACTCATGTTTTCAATATAGCTTCGAGAAAGACTAATTTTTTTAAATAAATATAGTTTAATAGAAAATAAAATTTCCTTGGAGTAATTGCAAATTGTATTGCTAGGAGAGTATCCTAATCCAGGAATATATTTAATAGTTTTAAATAATTCACTGATATATCTTTAAATATAAATAGATTATTTGATTTGCAATAGTCAAAATTCACACATTGGCTATAGTTTGCACAATGACTAAAATCAAATTCTGCATACTGACATAATATACACATTAGCAATATCTTGCTCATTGGCTAACCCACGTAATGATAATTGAATAATCTCATACACTAAACAGTGAAATATGACAGCTCGAATTATTTTAATCCATTATAATTCATATGATTTTATTGCACATGTCAGAAATTTTAAGAGTTGGCATAAGGCAATCAAAATTTCTTTATAATCTCAATTAAGATAATTTGGCAATTCAGATACATAATACAAATTTTAGAACTAAAATTTTCTTTTCAAGTTGATTCTCAATTTCTAATTGTACCAACTACCAAGTCAATTGTTAGGTTAATCAAATTCCAATTGGCTAGGTCGGCGTAACTCAGGTGGGAGGTTTTTCGCTCTTGGCATTTCTTAATTAAAGAACCACGTTGAGTATCTTTCCTTAGTTAGTCACCAATCGTACAAAATTTTGGGAAAATTTTTTACCCTTCAATTTTCTTATCCTATTGAGTCAGAGATCCTTACGTATCAACTTCTATTCCAGCTACATGCAGTGTATACAAATGATGTGTATTTGCTATGTTACAAGATGAAATCATAAGAGGAATCGATTGTTTTATCATATATTTGTAAATCACCTAGAGGGGGGTGAATAGGTGATGAGCTAATCTAATGGTCAATAATGCAGAATTAAAACTTCTTAAACTAAACACCACGTATAACACAAGAGTGTAGCCGAATTCTCCGTGAAGGGCTCTGGACTAACTCCTCAAGATTCCTCTAAATAAGAGTTGAGGTGCCGCGTTGGCTCTCTTGGTTGAATACAAGTGTTAGCAAACAAACCCCAAGCATATAACAATTAAGCACAATAAGAATATCAAGCATACAAAGATAAGAGCAATAATAGTATGCAAGATATAAACAAGTAAGGGAGAGAGAGAAAGAGCAATCACAAACACGAGGGATTTGTTTCAAGGTTCGAGCACACTTGCTCTACATCCCCGCCTTCAACACTATGAAGGATTTCCACTAAAATCGATCCCACCGGATCACTTGGTGCCGCAACACCTACAAGGAGAGTTCACACTTGAACTCCTTGGACTCTCTAGTCCCGTACACACCGCAAGCCCACTAGCTCGCCGAGGCCGCACCTCAAACACCAAGTTCACACACGAACTCGAAACACCGCGAACACAACCGTCCGCCTCCTCAAAGTACAAGAAAGAACTCTTGGTGATCTAAATACTTTGATCACCTAAAAACAATCTCACAAGAACACTCCTATAGGATGAACATGTCAATGGGTTGCTCAAGTGTTTGTGAGAAAAACAAGGATGGAAGTGGTGGAGGAAAACTCAAGAAAATCACTTTCAAAACACTCTTGATAAACTCCCCTTTTGATTGGAAATATTTGGCTCTAAAACTTGTGGATATAACCACTGAAATGAGTGGGAAAAACTAGCCCAAAACTCTTCTTAAAATCTTGTAGAAAATAGCCCCCAAATGCCCCAATTAATAGAGCTAGAAAAACTAGCCGTTGGGAGCCAGGCGACCGGACGGTCGACCGCCCGGTCGACCGCCAACGATCATTTTTCTGACCGTTGGGGCAGCAATCGACCGGCCGGTCGACCAAGACCCTGGAACAGAGAGTAGATCTCTCTGCCGGTCGACTGGTCCGGTCGACCGGGGCTTTCCAGAGAGCAGAACTCTCTGGCGGTCGACCGGGTCGGTCGACCAGCCCTCCAGCACTGTCTGGCGTGCACGTCTGTGCACGTCGGTCGACCGGCTTCAAGCTCGGTCGACCGGTCCGGTCGACCGGCAGAAGCCAGACCAGACTATTTCAGGGATTAAAAACTTGGTATTTTTGACTCAATAAAATCCCATAAAATCATAAAAAATCTACAAAAATAATTTTAACATTATACTTTGATAAACAAACATGCTTGAACAAAATCAAGACATGTTACAAACAATTTGAACTATTTTTGTAACTTGGAAAATTTGGCTCAAAACAAAAACTGTATTTTTCCAAATTGGTTTTTTCCAAACTTATTTTTCCAAAACTTCTCCAAATACAAAAACAAGATATTTAAACAACTTTTAAAGCATAGAGTGTAAGGATATGATCCACTACACATACATGGTGAAATATCTATGTTTTTGACATTTAAGCACTAAATATGATTTTGGTTAAATACATGTAAACTTGAATACCAAAAACCAAACCAGTATTTTTTTAAAATAAAACTCTTTTGTATTTTTTCAAAATAAAAATTCTTTTATGAAAAACTTTATCTAAATTAAGAGTGTGTGTGTGTATAAGATATACTTGAGCAATCCCTTAACTATTCTATCCTTTACATTTTATCTAAAAAAAAAATCTTATAAAAAAAAACCTGGACACAAGTCTTCATGAAGTCTGCACTTGAAGTCTTCCCATCTTCTTGACTTGGTCCAAACTTGATCCAACGAGCTCGACTCCTCTTGAGTACTTGATGTGGTCTTGATGCACAAGCTCTTGAATCAAACCGTGTTAGCTCTAAAACTTGACTTTAAATCCTTTGTGAAGCTACACACCTACTAAGATCTTGATCACAAATCTGAGACTAAATAAATACTAGATCATTAGTACTATAACTACATGAGTTGATCATCATCAAAACTAGAGTGATAGGCCTTTGGGCCAACAATATTCATAAAGTCATAAATTAACTCATACCTCTTGAGTGGATGAGAAATTTATCAAGATTGTAAAATTTAAATGAAGGTACAGTTAGATACAATATACCTGAGTGGAGAATATATTATTTCTTGTTGAAATCCAATCATATTTATCCTTTCATAAAATTCTATAAAGAAATTTCAAAATACTTGTGAGTAAAATTTGAAAATATATATTATTATGTGTGAATCTCGTTACATCTATATAGATGTATACAATTGATGATAAACAAAATAATCTGCTCTTTCTAGAAGGAGTTTAAACATTCTCACTAGCATGTAGGACAGTTAAATGATGGAACTTAAATATGGTTGTTAGAGTAGTAAAACATAGATTTGTTCCTAAATATAAAACAATTATTTAAAGCAACTGTTTAAAATTTTAGGAAATATACATTTAACTATTGTTTCTTGATTGTTGGATATTTTAGAGATTTATATCCTAAAATTAAACATGCAATTAAAACTAGCATTCAAAAAACTCCTAGACATGAATTATCTATTATAAAATATTTTCAAAAAATAATAAATCAAGAAAGAAAAAGCTGGCCTGGGGGTAAGCAGTCATAAAATACTGTCCTAGAAGACAATAGGCCCGTCTCCTTACCCAGACATTGAATTTCAGTAAAAGCATTCCGGTAAATCACCAGCACCTGCCCTTAGACGAGAGAGTAGCCCTCTGCTCAGATGAAGAAGTTGTTGCCCAAAGAATATAAAGAAAGAAAAAATAATTTAAAATTGAAGTCTTCTCACAAGGAGCAACCTCATAGAATTTTAGAGAGGGAGAAAAGAAAGCTCTTCTTCTTATGTTGAGAATAAAGAAATGAAGCTCCTTTTATAGGCTCAAGACACCCCCTTAATAAATCACGAATAAATGAAAATTAAATACAAATTAAAACAATGAAAAACGGTCAGAAATAAATTCAGGTTTTAAGTCAGAATAATAATAGAAATTCAAAACCACTCTTAATTGGGTGATTTAGCCCATTACGAAAGAAACATGCACATGCATGTTTAATGAAAAGGTAGTTTCATGGAACTTGATTTAAAAATAAAACATAATTTATTAAAATTTGCAACAGATCAACCACTGCAGTAAGCATTGCCCACTAAAGACATCATGAACAAGTCACTCCCAATGTAGCTTTTGTTTCTTCTTCGCAACGCACCATGCTTCGTCATTGATTTCCTAAACCTTCATCTACTAAATTCCCTTCTTAACAGCTCCTATTTTCATTCTCATATTCAATTCTGTGAATGTTGTTTGTGAGAAATTTGGGAAAGACTCTCAACTTAGCATTTTTCACTTCTAACTTTGGGCCTGTTTGTTTCGTTGCAAAACGTCGCAAGTCATAAGTCGTAAAATGAGAATGAAAAAAGTGAACTGTAGCAGAGAAAATATATTGTATTTTACGGCGTTTGGTTGATAAAGTGAAGTGTAAATGTAAAAATATATTGTGTTTTACGGTGTTTGGTTGATAAAGTGAAAGTGTAAATGGTAAAGTATATTGTGTTTTACGGTATTTGGTTGGTAATGTAAAAATGTAAATGGAAAAGTTGACCACAAAATTAACTGTAGTAGTGATTTAAATATTATAAATACTATTAAATTAAATCTACTATTGCAAATTAAATTGTACTAATAAATTTAAGGTAAAAAATTAATAATCTTAATATTTTATTTATAACAATAATATTAATAAAATATTAGTATAAATAGTAAAATATTACTAAAATATTAACTAAATAAATATTATAAAATTTTAAGAAAATGTAAAGAACATTAATAAAATTTTAAGAATACTAATAAAATATAAATATTAAAAAATCTTAAAAAAATAATAAAATATAGTTATAATATTATAATATTAAAAATACTTGAAAATTATTATAATATAAATTTTATTATAATATTATTGTAATATTATAGAAATGTAAAATTAACAAGTAAAATATAATTATAATTTAATAATAAATTATCATTATAGTATTATTATACTGAATTATTATTACAATATTAACATAATAAAATATTAATATAATAATAAAATATATTATGATATTAATAAAGTAATTTTTTATATTTAAAAATACATAATTAAATATATAATAATTTTATATTAAAGTATAATATTTTTATATTAATAAAATATTAACTCTAAATAAAATAATAAAAAAAGGAATAAGTATTAATAAAATAATAAAATATTAAATAAAATATTAAATAAAAATATGAAATTAAAATAGTAAAATATTAAATATTAAAACAATATTAAAAACAATAAAAAATATTAAAGATTAAAAATATAAAATAATTAAATAAGAAATTGAACACTAATTAAAATATTAAATATTTAATAATATTAAATTATATATTGATTATCAAGTAACTGTTTTGAACTGTAAGTGTACTACAAGTGAGAGTTACATGACCACAAAATTAACTGTAGCAACTGCAAGTGGGAAAATATGAGTGTAAAAGTGAGATTTACATGACCACAAATTTAACTGTAGCAACTGAAAGTGGGAAAAGAAGAGTTGCATTTTGCAACTTATTTTTCAGCGAAACAAATAACGGAAAATGGAAAAGAAGTTTTACGACTTGCGTTTTGCAGCGTTTTGCGGCGAAACAAACACGCCCTTTATCTATACAAGACTCTTTTGACTTAGGGCCTGTTTGGTTAAGGGTGGAAGTAAGGAAGTGAAAAAGTGAGGAAGTGATAATAGTTCCCTTTGGAACTTGAGAATTGGTTAGTAAGTTTTTCGTTATTTGGATGTTGTTGGGAAGTGCGGTTTGAAAAATATTTTATCTTTTCTAATGTTTGGATGGTAATGTGAAAGTGGAACCACAAAGTTGACCGCAAAATATTATTAAAATAAAAATTAATTAAGAAAAATAAAAAATGGACTGTAATTAGAATGCAAGTGAGATTTATATGATCAAAAAATTAACTGTTTTGTGCTACAACTTATTAAAATAAAATTTATATGACCATAAAATTAACTGTAGCACTTTGGAAGTGAAGAAATAGTTGTGTAAAAGAGAAAAGAGAAAAGGAAAAGATGTTTTCTTATTTTCTTTTTCTGGTGTTTGAATAGATAGGAAAGTGAGCAATTATACTTCCCCATTTCCTTACTTCCGCTCACTCCTTGCAACCAAACCCCCATTATGGTAAGAAAGAATGAGGGACCCAATGACTTCTGCCTAATTGCCTCTAAGGGTTGGTCAATTAAAACTTCCTAGAATTAGAGAAGTTTGTAGAACAAATTTTAATGTGTTAATCAATTAGAACTTTTTAATGGAACTAGAATTGAATTTTTTTTAAGTGTTATCCACTAGAACTTTTAATTGGAACTGAAATTAAAATTTTTTTAAGTGTTAGCCATAATTAGAAGTAGAATTGAAACTAGAATAAAAATTTTTACTTTTTAATGCCACTATATAGAAAAGAGAATATTCCACTCTTCAAAATTTTTTAAGCTTTTCACAAGAACAAGAACCATCAATAGGAATTGAAATTTTTCCCTCTTTTTCTTCTCTCTCTCTCTCTTCCGTCCTCCTCTCACTACATGAATTATTTAATAATTAATAATTATTAATCACTAATTTTATTAGGACTAATATTAATACTTATCTTCCGAGTTATTAATATTAATGTTTGATTGTCTATTATCTTATTTAAATCTTGCTAATTACTGGATAAATCTTATAATAAATTTTATGACATTATAAATTAATAAACTTTTTAATATATTTGATCTATTTTTACATGTTAATTAATTGATTTTGATGAATAGAAAACTTAGAATAAAGGTCAAATAAATTAAATTAGCTCAGGCTACTCGCTCTGTTCAATTCGAATAAGCTCCATTATTTGAAATTTACATATATTTCGTAAATACTCTTGCAACCTTATTATTATATGAGCTACTTACATATAATAAAATATATGAGAGTTTTTAAAAAGAAAATTCGAATCATAAGTATCTCTTGCTCCTTAAAATGGTGGTTAAAAGTTCTTAGTGTCAATATCAAAAGCTTAACTTCAAGAACTACAAATAAATAAATCGTTCGCAAACACTTAGTGTTTAGCTAGTTATTGAGTTAGCTCGTTTGTGACTCGCTTGATTAATAAACGGGCCCAACTCAAACAAGGTCAGCTCAATCGAGTTTGTTTCGCTGACACTATTTAATAACATTATTTATTATTATTAAGTAATAATTAATAAATAGTAATTAAAAATTAAACAAGTAACATGATATATAGCGTTAAATATTCTAAGAAATATTTCACTTTTTAGTTTAGATGTTCTAGGATTTGTTCCAATTATTATAATTTGTCACCAAAATTTCAAAAAAACTCTACTAAAAATGATTTAGTTCCAGTTTTAGAAAAAAATTTCTAACTTTAAAAAAGAATTTCAGTTGACTAACATGCATAAGCTGTCACCACAATTACGAATTTTAATATTAAAATACACTTTGGATAGCAAGTTGGAACGGGAAATAGTTTAAAGTATCAAGTTGAAACTACTCAAATAGTTGAGGGTATTTCGGTGCATTTTCCCCGTCGAAAAATCTAAGATCTAAAGATTTAAAATAAGATTAAAAAGAAATTTATAATGAAATATAATTATCTTATGCTGGCTAGTATTATCAAATAATTATGATAATATAATATTATATTATATATTGTAAACAAAATTTGGTTTATCTACACGACAAGGTAGTAAGAAAATGTTACAACTAACGTTTTATATGAATTTAAGCATGAGATGATATATATAAAATAGATAAACAACTTATCAATTGATAGCTATCATGTGATCATCTAAAAAGAAATAAAATTTAAGAAAAATATTTTAATATTTTCAATCATTTTAAAAAATTGATAAGATTATTTTTGAAACTTAATTAAGTACAAAAGTTTTGAGTTTAATTCTCTTCATTTAGTTATGGATTTTTTTTCTACAAAGAAGACTTTTTAAATTTGTAAGAAAAATATAGATCTTTCTATTATTTCTTATTTGTATATAATTATTTAGACAGTTTAGATTATCTCTCTATTATATTATGACTTGCACATTAATTGCTAAGTAAGCGGTTTTAAATTAAAAAATGTAAAAATATATTTGGTTTGAGATGAAAATATGAATGAGATTATGAGAGAGAGAGAGAGAGAAAGAGAGACGATGTTGCCGGATAGAGATGAGAAACAGATCACAATAAAAAAAAAATCAAAACTATAGAGGTTGAGATTGTTGAGAGTAAAAACATATTAAATTTCAAAATTATATTTATCAGCTCAAAAATATAAAAAATTACTAAAAATAGTCATATTTAATTATTTTATAGTTAAAAATTTTAAATAAAATAATTAATTTTTTTCACTTAAGATCAAAATTAATAGACTCAACTGGTCCTTTTTATAGTAATACAAATATTAGATGAAAATTGATTTAAACAGTGTAATATTATGAAATAACGTTGTCATATATAGTTTTAAAGAGACCTGAAAGTTTGTAATATACTGGCGTGGAATTATCCGATTAATGGATAATAATCGGGCCCCACTGCCATTAATGACCCACCCGATAATGGAGTTGGGGGAAAATATGGTTGGAGCCAGGAGTAGTTAAAAGTGAGACGAGCCAACGAGCCCAAGTGGGCCATCTTCGCCACATGACCGTGGTCCTTTGGATTCCATTCCCCCTACTTGTATGGAGACTAACAAAAGGGACCCAAAACTGACCATTTAATTTTTGTTGTCTTTTTCGTATATTTTCTCTTATAATTTGATAATAATTCATAATGCTGGAATTAGTCTCTTATAATATATGCACAATCATTCTCATTCCCTTGTTAAAATTGTAGGAATAGCAAGATATTGAGCAAAAACATATGCGAAAGGCAGGCATGTGAGCTCACTGCTGGAATAGCTAACTTGGCTCGGTGGTAATTTCTCATTCTAAAAAACAGTGTCATATTAATTTAAAATGACAAGGGATGAAATTTTCATTTTGCACCTTCTCATATCCTGAATATGCGACCCGTCCTCCATTTTTAAGAGTTGATTTCTCTTTTTGTTGTACCTCTAGTCTTGAGCCCATGATTATCGCCCTTTTACGCCTCTTATATTGTCAATCATTTTTAAATATATCATGTTTCTTTTTCTCATAGTATTGTGAAATACCTCTTTTATATCGCTAATTGTTAAGCGTTTTTCTTCTGAACAAAATAATAAAAGGAGAGCAAGTGTTACTGTAACATAGTGATAAAATCTCTCTACAGTGAGTAAGAAGTGTGAGATTCAAATCGTACTTGCACTAAGTTATGACCCATATTTCAAATAAAAATAAATAAATAATAAGGGAGAGATGGTTCATGATTTCAATTGAGAGGTTAAAAGAGTCGCTCAAAACTTGACTAAGACGTTTCTAGAAGAAATTATAAAAGAAAAGATAAAAAACTCTTTTACTATTATATTCACTAAGCTAAAGTTTTTGACTCTTTGTCTTAAATAATCGAAAATAAGGATTGTAAACAAGATTATTATCAAAATATTTGTTTGCTGCGAGTTAGAATTAAAGAGAAATTT
The DNA here is from genome assembly GCA_038442645.1 of Agave tequilana. Lineage (NCBI taxonomy): Eukaryota > Viridiplantae > Streptophyta > Magnoliopsida > Asparagales > Asparagaceae > Agave > Agave tequilana. The sequence continues at coordinate 43,867 of JAVJIF010008055.1, forward strand.
CTCAATTAGATTTGCTGCTTTTACTATTTGTTCATCAGGTAATGAGCTTGATGACAAACGAAAAGATAGATTATAATTTCATTGTAGTTGAAGGGAACTTCTGTATTTTCAGTTGATTCTAGTTTAGATTCACAGGTAACGATCTTTTATGTAATTACACTCTCATGGAGCTCAGCGCAATCATTTTTGCAGGAATTAAAATATAACTCAACCCTTATTCCTCTTTAGATAATTTTCTCCTCAGGTAATAAAAAAATGATTTAATTACAAATCAAGTGTTCAAAAAAAAATAATTTGGATTGGATGCTAACTAAAATATCATCCGCATTAAGTTTTATTAAGGAGCTATTTGTTTGTTGTGATGTCTCTGGGGTGCCTTCTTCTCCTTTTATCCTCGTTTTTAATCCAAATGCACCAAGAATAAATATAAAAAAAAAAACCACACAAATAAAAAGCTTGTATAGGTCAATAACGCACTAGTTAAAATTTAGAGGCGCGGATATGCAAAAAAGCCAGTCAGAGGAAAATACCGGGGGCCCCACCACAAGATCAAAAGGTGGGTGAAAATGAAAACCCAAATGGAGCCTCGTCTGAAAAAAGAAGCAGACCGACAGACGCCTGCCTGCCTGCCTGCCTCTCTCTGCAGGCGCCAGCGCCCTCTCTTTTGCTTTTCGCAGCTCCACTCCCAAAGCATACAAAGCAACAGGAGACTGATGAAGAAACAAGAGCTCTAGAGTGAGAAAAAAGAGTTCGGTGCTGTTAGTGTTCGCGCCTTCCTCTCCTAAAACCACCCCTTTTTTTTTCATTATCCACACCCCTTCCCCAAATCATCGCTCATACTTTCCCTTTCTTCCCCCCTCTCTCGATCCTCGACGATGTCCGGCCGAAATCGAGACGACGCGACCCACATTCCGGATCTAAATTAGGGTTAGGGTTTTTTGGGGCGGCGAAAGACTCCCCTTTTTTGATTTTTATTTCTGGGCCGTAAATGGGGAGTGTGACGTCGGAGGACCCCTCCGACCTGCAGAGCGACCGCTGCGGCAGCTACAGCCCCAGCGCCGACGTCAGCGAGTCGGAGACCTCGTCGGAATTCTCCGGACGGCGGTTCGCTGGGGGAGGCAGGGTCGGGGCTGGCGGGGCGTCGAGCTCGATGGCGTCGTCGCCGATGAAGACAGCGCGTGCCGCGGCGGCGGCGGCGATCATGGCGGACGCTGACGTGGTGCTGTGGGATGGGAAGCTCGAGAAGAGGGAGACCGAGTTTAATGGTGGGCCTTAAATTTTTCTCTCTCTTTTTGTTTTCTTTATTTGGGAAATGTCTTTAAGTTTTCTAGATCTGGTGTTTCTGGGATCGTTTGCCCTTTTTTTGGTTGATCGAACTGTCTTATTCGATTTGGATATAGTTTGTTTTATGATTGAAGAAAATGTAGATCGAATTAGGGAAAATTTTCATGATTATAAGGGGGAAAAAGATTGATTTTGGTTTTCTTTCTTATTTTAACTACTTTAAAACTTCTTATCAGTAGCCAGACTGTGAAAATTTTTAAAAGTTGAAAACATAGTTTTAAAAGTTTATTGGACTAAGAAGTGGATTTGGTGAAGGAACAACTTGCTACATAAATATTTGGAATGGAAGTTTCCCCCTCTTTTGTTCTGAAAATGCCAGTAACTCTAGATTATAAGGAAGATGTAATACACTTAAAAAATATTTTACTTTTTAATTTTTTGCAATTTAAGATTGGAGATCCCCCCTTTAATAGTGCTTGATGAGAAAAAACTGATCCCATAAATTTGGATTAATTATTTCTCTAGATCCATTAATAGTTTTCTTTCTCTCAGAGGTTGAGTTGATGAAGGAACGGTTCGCAAAGCTTCTCCTTGGAGAAGATATGTCTGGTGGAGGAAAGGGAGTCTGCACTGCTCTTGCCATATCCAATGCCATTACCAATCTCTCTGGTAATTCTCCCACTTTTACTCGGTTAGTTTCATTTTCCATAATTTACCTTTAGCTGATTGTTTCTATTAAATCAATTAAATAGCTACTGTATTTGGAGAGCTTTGGAGGCTAGAACCTCTGGCACCACAAAAGAAGTCAATGTGGCTCCGTGAGATGGATTGGTTTCTATGTGTTAGTGATTCCATAGTAGAACTCATCCCATCAGTCCAAGACTTTCCTGGCGGCGGGACGTTTGAAGTGATGGTTTCCCGTCCTCGTTCTGATCTCCACATGAATTTGCCTGCACTCAAGAAGCTCGATGCAATGCTTTTGGCGATGCTTGATGGCTTTTGGGATACTGAGTTTTGGTATGTTGATCGGGGCATTCTGGTTGCTGATGCTGGTGAGGATGGAAGTGGGGCTTACCCATCTTCTTCGTTTGGAAGGCCATCATTGAGGCAGGAAGAGAAGTGGTGGCTGCCATGTCCACGTGTCCCACCAAACGGATTGTCGGAGGAAACAAGAAAGAGGCTACAGCAGTGTCGAGATTGTGCTAATCAGATACTCAAGGCAGCTATGGCGATTAATAGTGGAGTTCTTGCGGAGATGGAAATTCCTGATGCATATTTGGAGACCTTGCCTAAGGTATATCTGGACTTTATTTTAGTTAGACTTTCTACTTGATTCAAAAGCTTTCAACTACATTAAATTAACAAAGTAAATGTAAAGTTTTGAACTCGTATTTTGTCCTATTGCATGTAGCATTTAGAAAATGATGGTGTTTCTACATGCAAATGATGTTTTAATTAGTGATTTATGTTTTGATGCTTTTTAACTGGTATTATTTTGTTTTATGTTTTAATCACGTGGCATCTGCGAATATTGATAAACAATATGCATTTGTTCTTTTCTTAGTATGTTTCTTTTTCTGATCATTGTTTGCGTTAGGGCACTAGTTCAACAGGTAGACACAGATATGCAGTTATTCACTACTTATTTACTCACTTTAAGCTACTGATTGCAGTGTTACAGCTTTGTGTTGTGGTTTAATGTGACAAATTCTCCTCAATTGGATTTTGCAAAAGTGTGACCCTGTTTGTCAACCTTCTGTTTTGTTGATAACACATTGGAAACCGGTCGATGTGAAGGTTAGCAGTGTGATATAATGATACTGACTGGATGGCTGAGAGCTTCACACGTGTTAAATCATAAGCATCTATACATGAAAATTATGCATATATTTATTATTTGAAATTGTAGAAACCAATTATTCATGACATAAAATAAATCATTTAACACGAGGTTGCTACATGTATGTATTGTATTATCCCCATAAAATGCTAATTATTTTAATTGAATGGTGACAAACTCGTCATTTAATGTTATGTCTCAATTAATCATCTTGAAGTTTATGATGTTCAGGCACATAATGTTTGCCACTTCCAATGAGTTATCATTTTGAGGAAGTTGATTATCATGATTCATATCTCATCTCTTTATGTTTTTTTGTTCTACTGACTGGTCATCATATAGAGACTTTCCTTTGATTCCTGGTACCAGCAGTGTTGAACTGTAAAGGACTGCCGTGAATGATGTTTTTTCTCCTTCAAGTCTAGTGTTTTGTAAGCACTCATGAGAAAGCATAGAAATCACATAACTTAAATTCCGTATAAATGAAATTCTTGAAGAAATATGGTATTGATGCTTACTGAAAAACAGGGGGTATATAAGTAATAATGTTTTCAGTAGAATTATGTTTGGTGCATAGAAATTAAGTGCTAGTTCTTTAAATTTATTGCATGCCAAATGAACTAAATTTAATTATTTGCTATTATTTGCCAGATCTTCTTCCTATTGAAAATTGGTGTTTTCATGCATGCATTTATATTTGACACCTGTTTTCATGCTACAATATGTGCACCTTTTGTGTTATGAAGTTGTTATGAAGAAATTGCATATTATGAATATTTTTATGCTTATTTTATTAGTAGATATTAGTTGCTTTACAAAAATTATTTTTTCTATTTATTATTTTACTCTTCAAGGAAAATCAACAATGTGCAAAAACACATGTTAAAATTTGTCTGTACTGGCAGTGTCCCTGTGTCTAGACTTTGGAAAATTGCATATAGGTGATTGGGTATGCCATGTGGCTGTGTTAGAACTTAAAATGCATCAGCTAGATTTAACATTTCGCTTGATGGTTAGAGTATAGAGCAAAAGTAAAGCGGAAATATATGATCATATTCGAAATGCTGATGTCGGCATGGTTTATACTAAGACTGGAAATAGTCATTGCGGAGGAACCCTGTCAACTCGATCCTTGTTTTATTTATGAACAACTTGTTGCACCGCTGTTGATGGTCTGTGGTTTTGCAGTAGATGGAGTTTCAGAACTTCCACGATACTTGGTATTGCCAAGATGGCTTAATCGTAAATCCACGACACACAGACACACAAGTAGACAACATAGACATATAATAACATATACACAAAAAATAGGAAAAAGTAGAATATGCCAGACTTCACCACAACTTCTACTGACAAAGAGAGTGATATGGCCATATGTAGTGGTCAAGATCTGTTTAACTCCAGGGATCGTAACACATGTTTTACTGCACCAGAGGTATCTCTAGCAGACAACACGCCCAAGATGCCAAGTGGCTCACATGCAACCCCAAGGAGAGCGAGCCTCGGGTCCAACTCCGAGACACATCCCAACTTCGAGGAGAGGACCCCGAGTCTCTCCTGACTCCGACATCCGTGACTACCAAACTTCACCACAACTCCTACTGGACTCAGCTCAGTAACAAAGTTTCTGGATTGCAAGAACGGTTACGCCTGTCACGAAATCCCCACGTTCTAAATATCCCCTATTCCAGCAGGGACGGTTATAGATAGCGGCGGATATCTCAGCATGCCAATCCTAACAATAAAGTACGACAATCTAAACGAGTTTGGAAAGATCTTAACTGCGGGCGGATCATGAATCACGGAGAAAGATCCGTACCATTAGTTACATCACAAACAACTTATAGGCCAAGACTTCCCACGAGAAGGAAGACGAACACTTGTAATGAGAAAACCCTCTTGAAACAACATAAAAAGATAGTGAATCCTTCCTCTCTCCTCCCCGTGGTTTTCCCATTCTGGGTTTCCACGTAAAATTCTTGTCTGTCTGTTTGCTGATTTTATCTTTACATTCCGAATCATTCTAGGCACTCTTTTTTTGCTTGCGGTGTGAGATTGATCGTTTGATCAATCACATAGGAAAATCTCTACTATAAACTGGTGCTTTCATTGAGATCTGAGTCTCAACACTCAAATTTCTCCCCTACCAAACTCGTCCTCAAAAGCCTCTCTACCAAGTCATGGACCCGAAGAAACAGTCGATTACCAACGAAGGGACCACCTCCAAGGGTAAATCTGTGGCCACAACTAGCGACGTTATTCCCCCAGGGAGCCTCGGCCCCATCATAGAAGATATCGTCTTCGCGCCTTCGCAGGGGGCAACTGGAGACATCCACCCGTCATCCATTTTCGAAGCCCAACTCCTCCAAATGTTCGCCAACATGAAGGAAGAATTGGCGAAGCAGCAAGCTCTGTTCGATCGCGAACGGGAGCAGCAGAATAAGATCGAGAACACGCAACCCGCGAATGGGAGGAGATGAAACACCTAAATAACTAGCTCCTCTCGCTCAGATCGCGATCCTTCAGAACACTTGAGTACCACTCTCGTTGCCAGAGGCCCAGTGCTACGAAGACTACAAGTGACAAACAATTTCAAAGTCGGAGGTGTCGCAGAGCAACCTCCCCCACTCCATCGGAGCAATACGACGATGAGTCAAGTTCTCATCACCGCACGAAGAATTGACCTGATCAGTCTCGGAGGAGAGTTGAGGCATTCGTTCGTGTCGTACAAGAGCGATTCGAAAAAGCGAGTATGCCACATCACCGCATATTTAGGGCCATCACCATTGATGCATTCAATTCTCCCTTCTCCGAGGCCATACTGGAATACGAACTTCCCCAAGAATTTCGTGATTCCGACCTTTGATTGCTGCTACGTCAGAGCGACCCAGTTCAACACCTCCTTCAGTACCACGACAAGATGGTGACCATTCCAGAAGCGACTCCATTGTGTGTTGGATCTTTCCCTCTAGCTTGAAAGGGGTAGCTTCTGACTGATTCTACTCCCTTCCGCAATGTTGAATCCACGGCTTCAGAGATCTCACCAAGTTGTTTCTCGCTCATTACTTTTTTTCGTTAGGAGTTCAAGTAGAATAACCATCACCTCCTCTCTGTTAAGATGAGGCCCTCTAATAGTCTCAAGATGTATGTTGGTTACTTTCAGAATTAGCTAGCCAAGGTACACAATTGCAGTGAAGATACTTCCGTCCTCGCATTCGTTAGTGGGCTACGGATCACTCACCCGCTATGCAACCATCTAATGAAATATAATGTCACTCATTAGAGCAAGGTTCTATATCGAGCCCAGCCATGCATTCAATTAGAGGAGGCATTGAAAAGCTCTGCCAACTCATCTTTCAACCACGGTGACAATGGGACAAAATCGAAGCCGCAGCATGGAGGCCCCTCCGTTGACCTCCAGAGTCATGGGCAAGACGCTTTCAAGAAGCAACCATCCTCGCACCCTCAGCAGGACCAACCCAGAGTCTACCAAGTATCCGATAGCTTCACTCCACTGAAGCTCACGATCCAGGACATCTTCGAGGCCTTGTAGGGTCAACCATGGGTGAGTCATCGAAGGCCAAGACGCACAGCACTATTTGTCTTGGAGTCAGACTAAGGTTTATTCTACGACAGCAAGGGACACCAGACTTCTCAGTGCCGGTCTCTCTGAAAGTACCTTGGAGATCTTGTCCAACAGGGCTATCTTTAAGAGTGTATCCTTACACCCGGAGGCTCCTTCAAGACAGAAAGACAACGGGAGATCTCGTTTCCGAATCAACCTCAACACATGGTCACTCAATGCAGAACGATTGACTGACACCAATCCGAGAAGTAAAAGCAGAAATGTTCCTCAAACGGATAAAAACTTTGTATTTCATTTACTTTTATGTATTTAAAAATCATTTAATAAAAATGCATTCTTAATAGCTTCCCTACATTCTTCTTCTAAGGGTCTGCGGAACCTGCTGATCGGCCCTGACACGGCCAGCCTACACGCTTTCTTCTCTTGACGGAACATATGAGGAGTGATTCCCCTATCGAGAACGACGACGCAAGTATTCATCTCCAGAATCACCGTGGCTTATCCTCGATCAGATTACTGCTAATCTCAACTCCGCAGCTGAAGGCTCCCTTCACCCGTAGATCTTCATTTGTGTGCGTTCCGAGGAGGGAAGCCCCCACTCAAGAACGATTACACAAGCATTCGCCTCCCGGTGACTCCTTAGGCTCATCCTTAATTGGGCAACTGCCCTCTGAAAGGCTCATCCCCAATCAGGCAACTGCATTGACTCATCCCCAATCGGGTAATTACTGTTCGGAAGGTTCATCCCCGATTGGGCTACTGCTAGTTTGTCGGTGTTCCAAGTAGGGAAGCCCCCACTTGAGAATCACTGTACAAACACCCATCTCTGGGGTCCAAAGGCTCATTCTCAATGGGCAACTGCACCCGGAAGACTCATCCCCAATTGAGCAACTGCCTGCCCAGCTCCACAGCTGAGGGCTCTCTTCAGTCGAAATCTTATGCTTGTGCGTTCCGAGAAGGGAAATCCCTACTCGAGAATGATATCACCAACTCCAGCCTTCGGGCTTCCATTAGCTCTGCGACTGAAGTCCTCACTTCACTCGGAGAATAACGCTTCTCGGCCCACTTTAATTCTGCGACTGAAGTCCTCACTGCACTCGGGGAACGCCTCTCGGCCCAGTTTAACTCCGCAATTGAAGTTCTCACTTCACTTGGGGATCAGCGCCTCCCGACCCAGCTCAACCCTGCAGCTGAAGTCCTTACTTCACTGGAGATTAGCGCCTCTCAGCCCGGTTCAACTCCACAACTGAAGTTCTCACTTCACTCGAAGAACAAATGCTTGTATGCTCCGATATGAAGACCCCATCAGGAGACAGTATTGCAGACCTGTCATATTCTTACCATCCGAAAGTCAGGCCTTTGAAGGGATATGAACATTCCATAATACAACAGGCAAGATCTAAACAGCTCAGTCATTTCCATAAACACATTTATTTCATTAAATTTCATTGTGTCATTACATCTGACAAATGGAATACATGAAATCCTTTACATCCCTATGTTTACTTTGAAAAGAAATATAGGAGACGAGAAGCCGTCCTGCACCATTTCAGACCCCGACACAAGAACAACAGAGACTTGTTTGTTGGAGATCTTTCGGGAGCAGTCTTCATCCTTGCAGTGTTTCCTAAAGCAGGTAGCTGTATCTCGTCAGCAACATCGTGCTCCTCCATGGAAGCTAGACGAACATCGCCCACCACTCGATCTCCGAGAAGCCCTCCAGGAGCGAGGCAACGACTCCAACTAGACGGACTCAGGCAGAACACATCAGAAGGAGAAAACATCTCTCTTCACCATGATGCTCTGAGGCAGAGGGTCAAGCTCAGGGGCAAGAAGCATCCGCTGAAGCACTTGATAAGAGTTCCACTCTTCCGTCCTCGTACGCCTTATACGGAGGGACGTCGAGATTCTTTAGAACGAGCCCACTCTTGAAAACATCAACAAAACGAGAAACCAGATCATCGGTTCTAATAGAAGCGCACCAACAAGCAATCACCTCGGACAGCGGCGTCCTGTTACGATGACTGACGTATCATGATGGGCTCATCATGATGACTAACATATCACACCAAGCAGACTCCCGAGCAGCAGGAGCCCCATCATCTCCACCTTTCTTTCCTCCATCAGATGAAGGAGGAGGACATCGCAGCCCACCAGAGCAAGAATTTTGAAAGTAAGAAGTATTCAGAGGAGGAACAGACCTCCCCTCGCGGATCAACCCTATTTATGAATGGAAGGAAACCCAGGCGTCTCCCATGCAAAACTTTAATCCCTAAGAAACCGATCCATGTCCCGAGATTTCGGTACATGATCTTCAAGATACCAAACGCCGCTGACGCACGATCTCATACATTAATGACTAGGAGATTCGAAAAGACACCAACCTTGAGGCCAGTTGCTGACGCACGATCTCATACATTAATGACTAGGAGATTTGAAAAGACGCCAGCCTTGAGGCCAGCTGTAAACGCACAACAATGAGCCTGATCGAAACTTGAAGCTTTTAGAAGAGTTCAGTGGACTTAAATGCTTCCACCGACTTCACTCTTCCAATTCTCCTCCCACAACTCCGGCAATCACAAGGGCGAGGGGCATATATAGTGGTCAAGATCTGGTTAACCACGGGGATCACGTCACATGTCTCACCGCACCAGAGGTACCTCAAGCAAACAACGCGCCCAAAATGCCAAGCGGCTTACGTGCAACCCCGAGGAGAGAGCCTCCGGCCCAACTCCGAGACACATCCCAACTCCAAGGAGAGGACCTCGAGTCCCTTCTCACCCTGACATTCGTGACTACCAGACTTCACCCCGACTCTTACTGGACTCAGCTCAACAAGGTTTCTGGATCGCAAGAACGGTTACGCCTGTCATGAAATTCCCACGTTCTAAATACTCCCTAATCCCGCGGGGTCGGTTATGGATAGTGACGGATATCTCGGCATGACAATCCCAACAATAAAGCGCGACAATCTGAACGGATATGGGAGGATCTTAACCGCGGATCATGAATCACGGAGAAAGATTCGCACCATCAGTTACATATCTAACAACTTACTTATAGGACAAGGCTTCCCACGAAAAGGAAGACGAACACTTGTAATGAGAAAACCCTCTTGTAACACGCAGAAAAGATATTGAATCCTTCCTCTCTCCCCGTGGTTTTTCCCATTTTGGGTTTTCACGTAAAAATTCCTGTTTACGTTTGTTTGCTGATTGGATCTTTATATTCCGAATCATTCTACGCAGACCCCCGTTTTGCTTGTGGTGTGAGATCGACTGTTAAATCAATCGCATAAGAAAATCTCCACTACATCCAAAGAGAAGGGACATGGCTCAGACACTTATCAGGGAATTTTAGAGAGTTCACAAATTGATTAGCATGGCTCTTAATGGGAAGGTAATTAAGCTGATTTTGTTGTCATTGCTGTTTTTGCTTTGCTTTGCTTTGTTTTATTTTTTTTATAAGTCTTGGTAAGTTGGGTTTGGCTAAACATATGAAGAAAACAAAACAAATAAGTAGATTTAAATATTTAGATTTGAGATTCATTGCTGTCCAATTGAAGATCCTAAAACCTAGTATCAAATTGCCATAACATGTTCTGCATTTACCATAAAAATGCATCTATTTCAATATAATAATTTTTTCTGCTCAACACCTACTTTGAAGTCTTCCACCAGTCACCTTCATTACATCTTATACTTGGAAGTCTTCCACTAATTGCCTACAACACATCTTGGCAGCATATGATCTCCCTGCAATAAGTATTTTTTTTTTGTTTTTGGGTTGGGGGGGGGGTCCAGTTTAAGGATAGTTATTATTTTTCTTTCTTTTCTCCAAGGTGTTTTGAAATTTTTGTTTAGTTCTATTTCAAAAGTAAAGGTGTGTAAGTACATGGTTAGTTTATGAAAATTGGCATCACCCTTGAAAGAATTCTTAGCTTGTATTAGACATGTTCAGATGTTGTCAGAGATATGAAAGGAGATTAGAGCCCGTTCAAATTCATACCTAGAAGATCTGTCATACACAACACATTTACAGGTTTTTTCATGCCAGTTTCAATTAGTTACTTTCATTGTGAGAGTCAATCTGGTTGTCGCAGATCCAGATCTGGTGTCATATGTTCAGCATTTTGTTGTGTTGAGCCTTTAGTGTTACAAATCAATAGGAAAGTTTGGATATGCATTAAAGCTGTTATTCTCAACATGTTATAATTCGCTGGTGCATTCTTAGAGTTACATTCATAAAGCAATAGATTAGTTATATGGGATGATGCTTTGCAACTTTTTTAAAGAATATATAATTCATAGATGCTTTTGATAGGTTAATGGTTAGCTAGTGGTATGCAGAATTAACAGGGAATAAAACTAACCAATATTACAAGGATACACTTCAAGGGAGTTTCCTCTGTTACCTGTACCTTATCAGCAAGGTAGACCATGAAACAGTTGGACATATCAAGGGTGCTTTGGAGGACTGCAACGGAACCACTTTAGCCTTTGCAGGAATTTGAAGAGAATTAAGAGAAAAGGTAGGGAATAGAAGAGTATGGACGTTGAGTAGACGATGAATTAGATGTTCAGAAAACATCAGTAGTGAAGGACCATGGGGTTAGATAAAGTTCTTTTAGAGGGTGAATTGGTAATTGGCTGATATAGTGCATTGGAAGTTGTGGTTCCTTTGGAATAAACACTGAAAAGCATGATTACAAATATTTGCCGATTCCAATATATTTTGGCAGTACTGTATCTGGTTTTGAGGTATCCGATATGATATTAACCTTATAATATCGGCCGATAGTGGAGCCTATATTGCCGATATGGCTGATTTTGCCAACATTGATGGCCGCTATAAATGATATAGATACTAATAACCATTGACCGATATCCCATACTGAAAAGGTGTACAAGGCTGAAGCAGATTGGTAAACTGCATTACTGATTCTGTTTGTTTTAAATGACTCTTCATGTGGTACTTGATTCCGATATAAAAACTTGACTTTATTATCTGTGGTACCTTTCATTTATTAAGACTTTTTAGACTGGAATGGCATTATGATTGCATTATAAAATATTTCACGCTTTCTTTCATTTTGACCTTACTTCCAAGCAACAGACATACACCTGAAAAGCTGAAACACACACCCAACCCAAACAACAACAGGAAAAAGCTCACCCCACCCCCCAACACACACACACACACACACACACACACACACACAGAGAGAGAGAGAGAGAGAGAGAGAGAGAATCAATCAGGTACAGATACTCTATTTTATCCTTCTTAACTTGTCTTTTTGCTTTTTGAAACATTTATCAGGTTTCCAACTTAGCCTAAGGATCACTAATATTTGTGTGCAAGTGTGTCCCCTTTCTTTTCCTTTTTTTCATTTGGAGGATTGGGGCGGCGGTGGTGGTTTGAAAAAGAAATTAATATAAGAAGCTTTTGATTAAACACTTACTTATTTCTTGCAATGGTTGAAAGTATCATCATTTAATCTATTCAATTAGAAAATAACTAAAAATAGATTTTGCTGGTTAATCTCTTATATTTTGGTTTAATCTGATGTAGTAAACCATAAACCCTTTATCTTAATAAGTTTTGTTTCTCGTATTTGTTTTAATCTGTATCGTGGGATCCAACTGAATTATTAAAATTGGATCATAACTCCTTTGATATTATTCAATGTTTTAAATATCAGATATCAGCGATATATCGGTCGGCAAAATTATATACTAGATATCGGATACCGGGTGATATATCACGATATGTACTAGATACTAGACGTCATGTCGGACGTCATACCAGATGAAGAATATACATGTGATTTCTTACATAAATCTTATGAAACTAGTTAAAGCAAATTTAGGGTCATAAACTCATAGGGGATACTTACCTTTTGTATAATTTCATCAAATGCATTTGTAGAAACTCTTCAAATGCGTTAAGAGATAAATCAACCAAATGCTCAACCTTCAAAACACAAAAATAAATCAATAGTCAATACATATAAGAACATCATTAAAAGAAATAAGTTATTATCCAAACATTATATAAAAACATCATTGAAATACCACACTGAATATAGAATGAAATAAAATTATCTCTCAAGCAAAAAAAGTAATTATCCAAATACGTAACTAAGAGTAAGCAAGAAAGCATACCAAAGTTTAAAAGTTACAAATATGTAATATTTATCTTTCAAGAAAAATATAATACTAAAGCAAATGCAATATTGTTCATGTTCTACACTTCTACTCAGATTCAGACACATCGGTATCATCCAAAGGAATTGTTGGCTCCTCGTCATTCGATGATGAATCCAATGTCGAATCCAACTCTTCTTCCTCTTCCTGTTCCATTGCTGGCCTCTTCTTGGATGATGAAAATGCCTTCCCTTTAGAAATTTTTATGCTCTTGGAGATCTTCACTCTTGATAGGGGAAGAATTTTGATTTTTTTCAGCTTTTTTAAAGTTTAGTTTTATATAATGAAGTGGTTCGGGTTTTATCACTTCCTTAGCCAATTTAGTGGGTTGTGACCTGACGTGAATTGCAAAATGATCAGCCATTTAACATGCGATATTTTCATCTCGGATATCGGTCGATATATCGGCCATGTGGCGATATATCGGCTTATATCGGTTCAAAACGATATCTGGTAAAATTTTGCACTTATCATATCATTTTAGATAAAATACCGGTATCTCGACCGACATATTGATATATTGGCTAAGATTAAAACATTGATATTATTAGAACTTGCCAAGCGGGTTTACATGATAAAAATCAAGTTTAAGACATTGATATTATTAGAACTCGCCAAGTGGGTTTACATGATAAAAATCAAGTTTAAGATGGGTTTTCCCCCTTCCAAACTTTAACTTCTCTGATTGTTCATATAAGTTAGATTAACAATTCAAATTTAATCACCTTTAGAAATTTCTGTTACTTCAACTATTATCACTTGTGGTTGAGACTTAATTAAATCTTCATTAGTTATTCAAAAGAAGAAAAGCTAAACATTGCTAATTGTCATTTCTATTTATTATAATTTAGAATAATTTTTAATTTCTTTTAGGCAACTGATGCCAAGATTCTGATATTGCTGATCTGAAACTGCTACCGTTGAAACTTCCCATACAGATACCAGAAAGACGAACTAGTGTAGCAACCAATGCCGATATTTCAGACCTTGTTTTAGATAAAGTCCACAGCCCACTAAGAAAACCTGTTTCAGATGATATTAGATAATCATCTAATTTACTTGTCAAAATACTTTGTAACATTCACGCAAGTGACAATTAACTCAATGAATTTTATGCTCGCCGTACCTGATGATGATTCACTTGCTGGGCATTTCAGTTAGACTCTAGAACCGTTGTTCATAACTTCATTGTAAACGGTGCCTTGCTTATGATCCTGTATGCAACACTCACATGTAACTGCATGTTTCACTGAAGTGCACTGGATATGCTTTTCTCAGTGTTTTGCAGTAATTGGAGAATGTTGGAAATCGATAAATAGAATAAAAAAATAAAAATTTCTATTGTCTTGCCTCCTTCACTGTGGTTGATGACTCAAGTTCTTTGGAGATGTTTCTGGTGAGTCTTGCAGTAACTGTACATGGCATGCTTAGAAGTTAACAAATAGAATAAAGAAATGAGTCCTTTTGTTTTACTGATGCATACACACATACGTATTGTGATGAAGCATATTTTACATGTATGGTGAGCATTGCAGTAATTGTAAGTAGCATGAGAAGTTCACAAATGAAGTAAGCCCCCCCACCCCCCTCTTTTATTTATTTATTTTTTTTGTTTCATACATACATAATACCATGATGAAGCATAATTTATGGTGTCTTGTGCTAATTGTAAGTGGCGTACTTTGAAAGTTGACAAATGAAGAAGTTGATATAATTGTATGTCGCACATTTAGAAGTTTGATAAATGGAATAAAGAAAATTCCTTTCATTTTATTGTTGTGTCCACACCAACTTACCATGATGAAGCACATTTACAGGCCTTATGGTACGATGTTATTTGACCCAGTATGACACATGGTGTATATAATGCCTGTAAAATTGTAACTTATGTGGATTGATTAGGTTTGAAAAGTTTCCAAAACTTTCTTGTATGAGAGACTGCTGAAGGCTACATTGCCCAGCATGGTTCAAGGTATCGGCCGAGTCGGATACGACTCGGCCGAGTCATATCCGACTCAGCAGCAGGCGGTTTGACTCGGAAGCCCGAGTCGATCGACGGGCGCCGAGTCGACCCGGGTTGGGTCCGACTCGGAATCGACTCGGTCAACTCGGCCGAGTCGTCCCCCGACTCGACCGAGTTGACCGAGTCGAGTCGGAGTCGAACCTGACCCGGGTCGACTCTGTGCCCGTGAATCCCCACTTAAAGGGACAGCAAGAGAGAGAGAGATCAGATCAGATCTCTCTTTCACGCTGCCCCCTCCCTCTCGCGTTCTGCAGCAGCGAAGGTCCTCACCCTGCGTCGCCGTCGCCGCCTCGCCCTCGTAGGTACCTCTCTCTCTCTCCCCCCCTCTTTCCCTCTTTGTCTCCGTCTCTCCGTCTCTCTCCCGCTGTGTCTCTCTCTGTCAGACTCTCTCTGCCTCTCCCTCTTAGTCTCTCTCTCTCTCCCCCTCTCCCTCTCTCTGTCTCTCTCTTCTCTGTCCCTCTCTCTCCCTCTCTGTCTCCGTCTCTCTTCCTGTGTCCCTTTATGTCCCTCTCTCCGTCTCTCTCCGTCTCTCTCCCCCTCCCCTCTCGCTCTTTGTCCCTCTCTCTCCCTCTCTGTCTCCGTCTTTCTCTCCCTGTGTCTCTCTCTGTCGGACTCTCTCCCTCTCCTCTCTCTCTCTCTCCCTCCCCCTCTCCCTCTCTGTCCCTCTCTCTCTCTTTCCCTTCTCTGTCTCCGTCTCTCTCCCTCTCTGTGTTCTCTCTCTCTCCCCCCCTCTGTTTCACCCCTCAGTCCCTCTCCCACCCTCTGTTTCTCTCTCCCCTCAGTCCCTCTCTCCCTCAGTTTAATTTATTTGAGTTTAATGTAATTTAATTTAGTTTAGTTAATTTAATTTAATAAAAATTTGTAATTATAATTAAGTTAGGTAATTTAATAATTTTATTGAAGTTAGGTAATTAAGTTAGTGTAGGTTAATCTAGTATAAACTAGTTTAGTTTAATTTAATTTAGTTTCATTTAATTGAGTTTAATTTAAATAGTTTAGTTTTAATTTAGGTTAATTTAATTTAATTAAGTTTAATTAAGGGTCAGGTCATTTAATAACTTTATTGAAGTTAATTAAGTAGTGTAGCTTAATCTAGTATAACTAGTTTAGTTTAATTTAATTTAGTTTCATTTAATTGAGTTTAATTTAATGTAAATTAGTTTAGTTAACTTAATTTAGGTTAATTTAATTTAATAAAGTTTTGTAATTAAAATTAAGTTAGGTCATTTAATAACTTTATTGAAGTTCGGTAATTAAGTTAGTGTAGCTTAATCTAGTATAAACTAGTTTAGTTTAATTTAATTTAGTTTCATTTAATTGAGTTTAATTTAATGTTGTTTTAATTTAGTTAATTTTAGACGGATAATTTTTTTAAATTTCAGTATGGCTCCAAAGCAACGCGATATTGGATGGGAACATGGTATCTGTGGTGGAAGTAGAAAACTTGTGAAGTATAATTATTGTGAGAAACAAGTCCATGGTGGTATCACTAGATTGAAGTAACATATAAGACATGTACCGGGTCAGGTGGAATGATGCTTGCGAGTATCAAAAGAGGTATCTCAAATAATGAGACATCTTTCTGAAGGTAGTAAAGAAAGAGCGACCATAAAATCAAAAAAAGAGCGACTTATGAGATCTTTAAGTGAGAAAGATTTTTATGATGTGACCGAAGAAGATTCTGATAATGAAATTGAAGAAGTTGGTGGTTTAGAAAGAGTTGAAAGAAGACAACTAAAACAAGCTATGAAAGAAAGTCGTGAAATGGCTTGGAGATCGGTAGAAAGAGTTGATATTGGTGGCAGTAGTTCGCAGACTTCAGGATCAGGGAGTAACCGTGGATTGCGTCGGAGTATGACTATGAGAGAAGCTGAAATTCAAGCTCGTGGTATTGATCCTTACATGTCCTAACAAAACAGAAATCAATCAAAAGCATGTTCTCAACTGAGAATATTAAAAAGGTTGAAAAATCTATGGCGAAATTCTTTCACTACAATACAATACCATTCAATGCAACTGATAGTGGTCCTTACTATCAAGCCACGATTAATACTATTGCGGAGGCAGGTCCAGGTGTAAAAGGCCCACAGGGTACCAGATTGACAATCTATATTTAGAGGAGGAAATGAAAGAAATTGAAGTATATATTGCTTCAATAAAAATAAAATGGCCGGAATATGGTTGCACGATCATGTGTGATGGTTGGAGTTCTCATAATAGAAAGCCTATTGTTAATTTCATGATTTATTGTGATAGAAGCATGATCTACCATACTTCTGTTGATACTACTAATATCTCGAGGACTGCTGATTATATATTCTCGCTAATGGATAAGGTTATTGATGAAGTTGGTGAAGAAAATATCGTGCAGGTTGTAATAGATAATGAGGCAAGTTTCAAAGCAGTTGGTCACATGTTGATGGAGGAGAGAAAACATTTGTTTTGGTCTCCCTGTGCAACACATTGCATTGATTTGATGCTTGAAGATATTGGCTCTTTGAAATCAGTCAAGGAGACATTAGATGATACTAAGATGATCACATCATTCATTTACAATAGCCTCAAAGTGGTGAATTTAATGAAGCTATTTACGAGAGATAGAGATTTGTTGAGACCAGGTATAACACAGTTTGCCACCGAGTTTATTTCTATTGAAAGCCTTATTCGCTATGAGCAAGATTTGAAAAGAATGTGTACGACTACCGAATGGCGTGAATTCAACAAGGAAAGGAGTAGAAGAAGTATGCGAGATAAGATTTCTAATCTCATTCTGACTGACCGGTTTTGGAAGAAGGCAAGAGAGGTCCAAAACATTATGGATCCTCTGTTAGAGTCTTGAAGATAGTGGAACAGTATAAGAAACTTACACTATCTATTATATATGAAGTTATGGATAGAGCAAAATTGGCTATAAAGGCATCAAATAAGAACTGGAAGAAGTATTGGGATATCATTGATAGAAGATGGGAGGGACAATTGCATAGACACTTACATGCTGTTGGTAATTCATTTGCCTAGAAATCATATTTGTTGAAAAATTGAAACTGTCATATCATAACAATCATGCGCTTACATTATTGCATCATATTTTTTAAATCCAGTACTCCAATATTCAAAAAACTTTTCTACACATCGAGAAGTGAGAAATGGATTAAAGGAGGTCATTAAAAGATTGGAGCCAGATTTGAATAAACAAGTAAGAGCTATTAATGAGGTAACAATAATTTATTTATTTCATTGACATAATGTTATACAAATATTAACACTTGTGATGTGTATTCTCACCGATAAAATTATTTGTAGATGGAGTTGGAGAACTTGGAAGCTCACTAACTAGAAGAGTAGTGCAACAATCTCTTCCAGCTGATTGGTGGATTAATTATGGCGAAGAAGCTCCCAATCTGCAGAAAATTGCCATCAAAGTTTTAAGCCAAACACGTTCTTCATCGGGTTGTGAAAGAAATTGGAGCACGTGGTCGCTGATTCATACAAAATTGCGCAACCGGTTGGCAATGAACAAGTTGCATAAATTAGTATTTGTGCATTACAATATGTGGTTGCGAGTAAGAAACTTGACATGCAAAAGCGACACTGATGATTATTACAACCCAATTGATCTGAAGAATATTTTCAATGATGATATTTTGGATGAGTGGATTCGTGAGGGAGAACAATCGATGTTACCACCAGATGACTTAGGTTGGTTGGATGAAGGTATTCGTCGTAGTGACGAAAGTGGCGGTGATGGCGGTGATGATGATGGCGGTGATGGTGGCGACGGTGATGGTGGTAATGATGGTAATGATGAAGAGACTCATGGTGTTGGTGGAAGCCAACGGGGTGATATTTTAACATGAGATTCAGAATATTATGCCACACAAGATACAGATCATGGAGGCCGGGCGGGGGATTTCGCAACAGCGTAGGCATTTGGATCGGTTGGTCGATTTCAGTTCTAGCGATGATTATTCGAGTGGACATGATAACTACTCACATGGTCATCATAGTTTTGAAGGCCGTTTACAGGGGTTGGGATTGACATCTGGCTAATATTCTGGCACTGATCATTCTAGCACTGGTGAATATTCTACTAGCAGCACTGAATATCGAGGTTTTGGGTATTATCACCATGGAGCTGATATTGCACAACCCTACCGTCATATTATTCTGATAGTGGATCCTCTGGTCAATCATCTCAGCCTACAGGGTCTCATCCACAAACATATTATTATCCTTATAGAAACTATACGCCTGGTTTCTATACTTATCGCGGAAATGATGATAATGATGATTTTGTGCCTCCTCGTAATTCAATGTGGAAATGACTATATTAGTAGGTACTTATGAATTATTTTGTGCAATTTACTATATTATGTATGTATTTTGATATTTTTCTACCGACGACGCTTGTATTTATGCTTTCACGTTATGTTTTGAGTGCTAGGTGATATGTTTTGAATATGTGATACATGAATTTTGATGTCTACATTTTTTTATAATTTGTCATGATTTTTTCATATTTTTTTTAGCGTTCTATGTAGCGTTTTACGCGTATCGTCCGAGTCCGATCCGAGTCGCCGAGTCTGATCCGTCTCGGTGCCGGCCGAGTCGGCGGCCGAGACCGAGACTTGGAACCATGTTGCCCAGCAACCTAGCTTTGTCATACTCAGACATCAGGAATGTTTTTTGTATCTCATAAGGTTCATGCTCTCTTGTGAATCTGCTGTTCTCGGAGGTTTGGTAGAAGAGAATAGTTGATTGCGGTGTTTAAGCTTGATTCTGCATAACCATTATTTCAAGTTTGGCTTATTCAGTTATTGCTGTTCTTTGGAATTGAGCGAGTCCAACACAAATTTGCATCTTAAGCAGTCTTTTAGACTCTCCTGACATAGAGCAGGATTACAATTTCAAGTGCCAATGCGTGTCTGTTTCTGTGTTTCTATTCTAACGCTGCCTGTATGAAGTCTGGCTAGGTGAAATCCGGTTGTACTTTATTCTCAACTTTGATGTATCATTTGGTGAACCAGAAGCCTGACATCATATATATAGGACAAAGCTTATTGGGGAAATCTGAAGCATGAAATAGCCAAACTGGTTTATCAGTACTTGTTATTTGTTTTTCCCCCTCCGCTAAAATTTATTTTCAAACTATTTAGCCTTTTATCATAGGCTGGTTTAGCAGCCTCTAGTTTTCTTTCTTTTTTCTCTATTGTTGCTGTTAAGTGTTCATGTATTTCAATAATATTTGTAGCTTCAGCTGATCTTGCCTTTCCAGTAGAAAAGCAGACAATTGGAGTGAGCATTTTAACTTATTGAAGCCATCTGCAGAGCATTTCCTGCAATATTTACATCTCATTGTTGAATAATATATACTCTGAAAATGTGTTGGAATATAACCTCACTTGTAGTGCATTATATTTTTCCCCACTTTAAATCCTTTCCTTCTGTTCCCTCTCTTTTTAGGGTTTTTAGGATCCCTGAAAAATAGTCTAATCTGATAGCACTTTCCAGCTAACATGGTAAACTTACCTAACAATGTGGGCCCCACCTATAATACCTCCTTGGGCAGGGGACCTTGTAAACTAGTCCTCCAAATTGATTCCGAATAGGTTAGCCTCACATTCTTAGGGACTAATAAAACATCATGTTTTTTTATTTTTAATTTTTAATTTTTTTAAGGGGTGGCTGTAGCAAAGTAAGCTATATGTAGGGTCTTGACTCTTGTATCATGTTAACTCTTGCTTTTTGGGGTTGTTTGTTTTGTCATAAAAGGCCATAAGTCGCAACTTACGGTCATACGGTGTTTGTTTCACCGCGTAAGTCGCAAGTTGCATTTGCATCCCAATTACGATCTACTTGCAACACAAACAGTTAATTTTCTGGTCATATAAATCCCACTTACAGACCACTTGCAGTACAAATAGTTAATTTTGTGGTCATGCAAATTTGTATTGTTGACAATTAATTATAATTAGATTAATATTTTTTATTATTAGATTAATATTTTTGTATTATAAAAAATTCTTTTTTAATTATTAGATTACATATAATTA
The DNA here is from genome assembly GCA_038442645.1 of Agave tequilana. Lineage (NCBI taxonomy): Eukaryota > Viridiplantae > Streptophyta > Magnoliopsida > Asparagales > Asparagaceae > Agave > Agave tequilana. The sequence goes on from JAVJIF010008055.1 coordinate 64,859, forward strand.
TTAGATTAAAGTTTTTATTAATAATTCAATAATTTTTATTTTTTATTACTAGATTAATTTTTTATTACTAAATTAATGATATATTCCACATAATTTTAATTCTTACTTTATTTATAGATTAGTAATATTTAATATAAATTTAATAAGGTTTGATTATTAGATATTTTTTATTTTTAAAATTTAATATTTAGTATTTACTAAGTTTAATTTTTAATTTTTATTTAATATATTATATTTTTTAATTAATTTATTTTATTTTTAATTATTTAATAGTTGTCTATTTTTAATTATTTAATAAATTTAATAAATTTAATTTTATTTCTTTGATATTTAATATTTAATTATTTTTAGTTATTTAATATTTTTTATTTTTTAATTTTTAATATTTTTTAATTATATTTATTATTCTTACTTAAATTTAAATTTAATTATTTAATTTAATTTTTATTTTTTTATTTAATCACCAAACAGTTAGTTTTGTGGTCAACTTTTCCACTTACGACTTACACATTACGATAACCAAACACCGTAAAACACAATACACTTTTTCACTTACAACTTTATATTTACCAACCAAACACCGTAAAACTTACTTGCATGTAACTCACTTGCAACTGTAAAAGAACTTATGACTTACGACTTGCGACAACCAAACATGCCCTTTATATTTTCTTGACAAGGATACAGTCTCTTGTTCAGAGCTTTATCATTTATGATTGTGCAAAGTATGTTAAATAATTTGATCAGATGTTGCTGTGGACCAGTTTGTTGGCAACTTGTGCACTTATCTCTCCCACTGAAGTTATTTTTGACAACTTTAAAATCAGGGAATATTTCCTGAAAACATCTTTCAGTTATTTGTGGAACTCAAATTATGCTTGCTTTGATCATTTTCAACAGGAAAACTGTCATGGTCATGTTAGTCTTGCTGCGAGCATTAATTCACTTTATGTTAGTACAGTTCCCCGTGCAAAATGTTATAGATGTATATGGAAACAAACAATCATTGGTTTGTTCCGCTATAGATATTTTCCCAAGAGTCTGAACCTATCTTGCACGGACAAGACACGACACGACACCCGGACACGTAACAAATTCTTGAAAGTACATAGAAAATAAGAAGGATCGTGTCTAATCCATGCGTCTAACACGTATCCGGCACGTGTTCCACGTTTGAAGTGTCCATGCAACTAATTTTAAATGCAATTTTTTTAATCTTTTTTGTAATCATATTTTTTTGGCTAATGACTAGATGGTTTTTTAATAAAGCTTCAATGTAATGGCTTAAATAGATCTTTCACTGGTTAGTTCAGTTTTTTTTTTGTGCCTACTCAGTCCGCAAGTCTTACCATGATTTTAACTGTTCCTGCAGAGTGGAAAAACTTGTTTAGGTGAGATCATCTACCGCTACTTAACAGCTGATCAATTTTCTCCGGAGTGTCTGCTGGACTGCTTAGACCTATCATCAGAGCATCATACTCTAGAAATAGCAAACAGGATAGAAGCAGCCATGCACGTGTGGAGGCTGAAAGAAAGGAAAAGACATCCGCTCCATCCCAAGGCAAAAAAATCATGGAGTGGAAAGGTTAAAGGACTTGTCAGTGACAAAGAAAGGTCCCAGTTTCTAGCACAAAGGGCCGAGGGCCTCTTGCAGAGCCTGAAGATTCGGTACCCTAGTCTTCCTCAGACTGTTCTTGATATGAATAAGATTCAGTACAACAAGGTCTTTCTAGTTAATTTGATCTTGAATTTGATTCTACAATAGTTTCCTATTAACCATATTATTCTCCTTGAACCTTTATAAACCTTTCTGTTTTACAGGATGTAGGCCAGTCCATCCTTGAGAGCTATTCAAGAGTGACAGAGAGTTTGGCATTCAACGTAATGGCAAGAATTGATGACGTAATTTATGTCGATGATGCAACGAAGAGGTGCACAGGTGCTGAATCAGTCTCTTTGTTCAACCGTGGAGGGTTTGGAGGACTTCCCATTCAGAAAAGGATCTCACCAAGCCCATTCTCAATTCAAGACACCCCATGTGCTTCTCCCTTTGCCACACCCACATTTTGTTCTTCCACCCCCGTTACTGGAAGCCCTGGTAGATCACAGTCTGCGCTAAGCAAAGACTCTGTTCGTGGGCAGCAAAACATGAAGTTGGGTAAACCTGTTTCTGGTGAAGTCGAGAAGGTATGGTCGTACACAGGAAACCTAAGTGCTTCAAAGGACTCGGGGGATGCTCCAGAAAGAGACTGACGTAAATTGAATGATATCAAATGCACAGAAATAGTAAATTTCACACTATGCCGGGTAAAGAGCTCGTAGCGGAAGAGGCTGCAAGCTGGTGATCGTTTTGATTGGGTGGGTTTGCTGTTGTACAGTCTCTAAAAGATTAGGAATAACTTATTCAAGTTTTTCTCTTGCTCTTCTGGGAAGCCGGTGAGGATCTTCAATCGTGTACTGTGGTCTATTATGACTATAACTTAAATGGTTATTATCTGAGGATATTTAATAGAAATGTTTTATATCAACTTCCAATATCAGGAGGATACCGACCCCCTGAGAAATTATGACATGTTTTGTACACTGGGAAAGATATTTTTTTTCCATTTCACTGTCTTGTTTCTCTCAGTTTAGATGACTGATTTATTAGCTAATGGTTGATTAGAACCAAGTAAGATGTAAATTGTTGTTGTAAATAAGGTGGTTGTAAAATGTTTGCTGAAACTTGATGTATATTTTTGTGCAACTTTTGCTTCCTCTTCTGATTTACTGTTCTTTATGCCTTGGCCTCTTGGATGGCCTGAATATTTTGTTTTTGGGGCTGAGGCTTAGGGAATATTTCTGCAGCCCGTGCTTATCAAACTGTGGGAGTTCTGTTGAACTCTCAACCAAGCTATGTTTTGTAAATGAATCAATGACCTCCATATAGCGTATACGTATATTCGTATCCCATACAAAAGGGGATACATTCCTCCCTGGAGAAAGAAAATACTGCCAAGGACAATCTAACTACAGGCTGTCTTAAGCAAAGCTAGGTTAGTATAATGGAGGAATTGTTGTTGTATTGGTGTAAACAGAGAGCAGGTATGGAGAGGATAGGTGCGTTACCGAATTTGTATTTGCATTTGTTTTCTTCTTGCAGATATGGATATGAATAATATTATTATCTGATATTGAGCTCACTCTGTTTATAGTTGATTAAAAACAAATTCAGATTTGCATAGATTCTATCTGATATCATTGAATGTTACTTAAGTTTAGTTCAATTTTCAGATGATGTACATGCCAATGAAGGAGTTTGTAATGTTTTGTTATGTAATGTTAAATAGATTATTGTCCTTGTACATTTGGATATTGAATTTAAGGATTCAGATATTTGTTTGCGCATTGAGATAGCTAGTCACTATATATATCCACATGCATATCTTTAAGATGTAGATACCGATATACATGTTTATCAAAGTACAAATACATAACTAGATTTTGATCAGGATATTTGTATCTTTACATTCCTAGCTGTTCCCTGTGCCCATCTTTTGTGTTGATGTAATTTTTGTAATTAACTCATTAATAAAACGTGATAGACTTTGTGCCACTTTCACTTCCAATAATAATAATAATATACAATCATAAGAATACTGATGATTGTAGTAACAATAATTAGAATAATGTGTAACGAAGTATAAATAATATAAAGAACTGTAGACGACATTTTGTTTACAGTATTCATCACAAGAAATCATAAATAAGCCATGAATAGTATAAAACAAAGACATTACAACAAAGACTCATAACTCCATTTGTTCTGGCATTCATCACATGAAATCATAAATAAGATATGACTAATATAAAACTGCTCTAGGTAATTTCCTATAGAACTTATTCACGCACCGAAATTATGAAGATGGGTGAAACAAATCTCAGAAAAATCAACACAAACACAGAGACTTACGCGAAAAACCCGAAAGAGAAAAACCACGGAGGGAAAGAGAGATTCCATTATAATAATGGCGGTTACAATGGTGATTCTTTGCTATACTAAGGTTTCTGGGCTCAATTGATTGTCCCATTCACGTTGGAAATGATTTACTATTTATACACTTAGTGTCTGCTGGATAAGGCTGCAGAGTCCAACTTTATTTAAAAGTCTAACTGCTTATCTCAAATGCGGTTAAATCTGAACATCTTGATTTGAATTGGTTGGATGAGAGTTCATCTTTCTATCTGGTAGTCTGCGTCCAGTTGTTGATGTGGTTGATCTGTTCTTGAGCTGTAACTATCTAGTTCGAATGAAGATTTGGCTTAGCGATAGAGATTTCTCATAACAGATTTATTTCTTCCTTCACCTATCCGACCCGCTTGGAGTTTGGATCGACTGAAAACTTCTACACAGGAGTTCTAGAAGCGGCCACGTGTTTTGTGGACCTGTTTGATGCTACATGGATACATGGCGTGATCTCGAGAGGGTCAGAGACTGATTTCTACAGATGCCCCTTCTGCTTCCCTCTCTTTGGAGAGGTCGGGAATCTTTCCGCGGGAACTTTTTCTCGGGGCTATAGGTTCTCAGTTACTCTGAGAGTGGAGAGTAGATTTCCCGGGTGTGGATTTCGGTTAATAGTTGTCGCATCCATTCTGTCTTTTAGTAGCGTGTGTGACTCTATAGGCTGGCAGAGCCTTAAATGCATGTCCTATCCGCGGTCACGTCGGTCAATTAATCACTACTTTTTAAGGAGTCGCGACATTCGAGGATGGTGCAGCGTATCCAGTGTGTCAATTCGGATTTGAACTGTCGCTACACGTGTGGGCCGCTGATCGAGTGGCTCTTCATCTTGTTTAGGGATTAGATTACTGAACGGTTGACGTTTGAGCTTCTTTTCCCTCTATAAATAGGGCAGAACTCTTCAGGGGAACTCTGAGCTTCTTCTTGAAAATTCCTTACTTCTAAGATTTCGCTTTATTATGTGGGTGGTGATGTCTCCTTCCTTTTTGTCTGGTGAAGGAAGGAGCAGGAGATGATGGTGATGGTTGCTGCGCTCCCGACGTTTAGGGGTTCGTTCGTCGAGGAGCTTCAGTTTTCGCGATGGGCTCATCCAGAAGCTTTGGCTTTCCCAATGAGACCCGACTGTCAGGAAGGACATGAAATGTTCTGCCTTTTACTTTATCTGCACGTCTGGCCTCTGACCAGATCAGGTTGGCAGGGGTTGGGGCTCGACGCCCCTTTCCTTCCTTGCGGTAACCCTAGAGCAGGGAGCATACGAGTACTTGATGACGGTTCTGGTCCCTGTAACTGACTGTCTGTACTCCTATTAAATGTCGCTGCCTTGCCTACCACTGTTCTTGAATTCATCTTCAGAGTTATGGACTTGGCATCGGTATTATTATCACCTTGCAGGCCTCAGTTTGCAGTTTGTGGCGTGATCTCTCCTATCGGTGTCTTCCTGAAAGTTCTCGGAACCTTTGCCCTTCCAGCCATGAGAGATTATTTGTCTAGGAGCCATCTCATGGACGCTGCTAGGGATGTAGCCGAGGGCGTATCTGATTTTTTTCTCTTAAGAAGAACCCATACATGTAATAGATCTTGTATTATTTTTGTTAGATGTAACTGAAATCACCTAGAGCAAGGTGAATAGGTAATGGATATAGGCTACTGGAAAATAATACGAAATAAAAAAATTACTAAATAATTAACAAGAACAAGTTGGCAATCTCAACGGAAAACAATGTAGCACAAGAATATATGTTGCAATAAATGATAGATTAATTAAAGAGCATTTAATAAAGTAAAGAGTTAGTTAAGTAGAGAGAAAGAGAGAGAAGGCACTCGCAAACATGAAGATATATTTTTCGGGGTTTGAGCCACTTGCTCTATGTCTCGCCTTCGCTGCAACGAAGGATTTCTATTATGCTTGATCCTGCAATATTACCACTCTACACGTACCCACAAGAACGAATGGACCCGCAAGTCGTCTCACTCGGTCCCGTAACTCCTTACAATCCATGAACCCGCAAGCTAATTTGAGGCTGCAAATTCTACAACTTTTCACAATATAAAGAATGAAATGGTCTCTCTTAGATCACCAAAAAGGGCTCATAACGCAATTCTATAATAAAGAGGAGGGATCTGTCACTCAGAGATTGTAGTGACTGAGCTTTGGAAATGAGAGGAGTGAAGAACAAAGGTTGAGAAAACTTGTATGTAATTTGTCTCTAAAAACTCTTTTGAAATATTTCTCTTGAGAAAAATACATGAAAATCTTAGCAAATATCTTAATAATTGTTGTTCATGGTTTTTCTGAAGGCCCTTATTTATAGATGCTCAAAACAAAGGAGAAAACTCAAAATAGCCGTTGGGGATTAACCTAGAAAAGACAAAATTAAAAATATAGCCGTTTGGGATAAAACCAGACTCTAATTAGTCTTTCGATCGACCGGTCGGTCGACCGCCAACGGTCAGATTTCTGACATTGGGGATAATGGCCGACTGAGCGATCAACTCAAATGCCCAAACAGAAAGCAAAACTTTCGACGGTCAACCGACGGTCGACCGACGTGCGTAAGTTCTTTTGTACAAGTCAGTGCAAGGTCGACCGACAGAGCAAATCAACTCAGCTGGTCGGTCGACCAACCCAAGGCCAAAATCATAAAGCAGAAATTCTTTTAAAATTCTTTTGATTTTCTATCAAAATACTTTGACATATTTATACAAAACATAATTCATGGTAACATTTGAACTTCATATGTTTCTGATCATAGATCATCACAAAAGATCAAATGTAGAATTTATATTTTGCAAAAATAAAATTTCTTTTTGAATAAAAATGTTTTAAAAAATATTTTGAAAACCATTCTAAACTTTTTGAAATTCTCTTCAAAACTTTAGAAACAAAAATAAAGAAAATATTTTTTTTGTGTGTGTGAATCTCATGAGCTATCAAAGTTACTAATCTTGATTTTAACAAAACTAAAATCTTTTATGAAAAAAATACAAGAAAAATACTTTCTTTAAAAACTTCATCTTGCAACTTGAATCCTTTGAGCTCGACTCCTATCACGAGTCTCACGTTTGATCTTTGGTGCTTGGGCTTTTGGATTACAATCTTGAAGGCTTCAAAACATGTGTGTGTTTATAGAGAAGCAAATGCATGATTGAAAATCTTTTTGTTATCCTAAAACTTATATAGATGAAATTATTAGCATAAATAACGACATGAGATTATCATCATCAAAACTAGGGTAAATAGTTTTTGGGCCAACAATCTCCCCTTTTCTGATGATGACAAAACACATGGAGTTATTTTAAATATACTTGGAAGAAACTTCAAGTGAAACTTCCCTAAACACATGCATATAAGAAATAAAACATTTATGCTTAATGCATCAATTTAAAGCATCGTAATAAGATAGTTAAGATATTAGTTCCATGCAATTCATTTATGCATAAAAAGATATAGATATTGAAAAATATGTGTAAATATTTATCTCCATCCATCCAAACCACCATCCTCCAAAATACAAAAGGTCCAATGGCAAATAATGAAATCACAAAAAAAATGCATACCAACATCTAACTATACATATAAAGGAATATATCAAAATTATATATCAAGATTACAAACCATCTAAACATGAGAACTAAGATCCATCTAAACTATAGACATAAAGGAATATATCAAAATCATATATCAAGATCACAGACCATCTAAACATGAGAGCTAAGATCATAAAAGAATATACCATAGCAAAGTCATATTATACTCCACCAAATCCATAAACACAAGTAGATTCCAAAGTTTAATACAAACTACAAACCATCATACCACATTGTGCTGAAATATTACAATATCCATAAAGTGTTTCAAAAATACATGAAAAACAACAAAACACATAAACATCTAAAATAACCTAGGCATCCTTCCATCATCTTCTTCTCCCCTTTTTCGTCAACATCAAAAAGGTAGGGAGCTCAAGCGTCTTGTCCGGCTGAAAGTGAGGATCAATTGGAGGATCCACAACCGGACGATACACTTCGAAAAGTTCTGAAGGGTAATCTATGGATCGAACGGAGGACCCGTAGGAGGAAAAGGCTGACAATAACCATCTGGAAAAATGTATATGCCACTCATTCCTAAAGAACCCAACATCGCTGCTCCTCAGAAGATATCGGTTCAAAGGGCAGACATAAGACATATCATTCTGATATTCCTTTCGAAGATCTTCCTGATTTGTCAAAATCTTCTCAGCGGCAGAAGTGAATCTCAGATATAAATCCTAGATCTAGGTCATGAGAGCAGAGTATGGGTCCGCAGATAAAGAGGAGGATCTAGAAATAAATTGTGGAGGCTGCAGGGGGTCGAGCATGAGCGCGAGTGTCTGCTTGCATCCTTTTAAGAAGTGTGCGATATATATCCACAGAGGGAGCAATGGCTTTCTCGCCAGAAATATCAATCTTGATATGCTTGATCAAACGAGTAAGGATCATCCCGTAAGGAAGATTTCTACTCGCAATCAAGAGGTGTTAGAAAGCATAAAATCATGATGAGTTTAGCTATATTAACTCTAATGCCTTTCAGAAGGCAATAGATCAGGTGTGAAGCATAACTTCGGGCATTGACTATACTCTCCCGATTTTGGAGAAGATCATTGAAAACAATCTTGGCAAGAAATTGGTCAAGAAGTGTGTAGTACTTCACCTTCTCATTCATTATAAGAGCCGGGTTCTTATCATCGTGCAAAAGAAGAGAAGCGGTGAGAGCAGACTTACCATCAGGGTACTCAAATCCATGAATATCAAAATGAAAAATATCCCACACCCTCCCGCGACAACTGAAAAATTCGAGCGAATCTTTCAAGATGATGTTGATGTCTACATTCTTCACACGGGATTGGATTTGGTTATCATGAAAAACAAGATTGGAATAAAAATATTGGACTTGTTTGGGATAAACTTGTTCTTTAATAGTAATTATTGTTACTCTAAAGAACTAGTTTTCAAAATAGGAGCAAGTATTAGGTGTTCAAAATCAGCTAGTGCAATAAAACGATCCGATGTAACATGTTTATTACAAATAACAGAGTGTTTATACATGACATTATTTGAAACAAACACATTTTTAGGTCAAAATGATGAATCAAGTTGTTTGGATTTACCAGACTTTTTAGTCCTTAGACGTTTGGCAGACATATTGACAAATGGGTAGATAAGGACTGAAAAGATTAAGAAAATTTGCATGTATTATAACAGGAAATTGAAGAAAATAAACTATGAGAAATTGAGAAGAGTTTACATGGTGAAATTCAGAAATTTCTTTACCAAACAAGGAATGATGTTGAAAATAGGAGATCTCAAAAAAGAAATTTAAGACGAAATTGAGGGATTTAAGAGAATTTTGCACAGAGAGGGGAATTCAACAGAAAAAAAAGGAAGAAAGGATGAGAAGAAAGATAATTTTAAGGTTTTAAAATAATAAAATACAGTAGTTACTGAGGCTTGGTCGACCGGAAAAACCTGAGAACACTATCAAACAAAACTTATCCAAGATCGGTCGACCAGACGGTCTACTGATAAAAACAGAGAGCTCTGAAAAATAATTACTGCCAACATCAGTCGACCGGATGGTCTACTAATTGAAACAGTAAGTCTTACATGCTTATTCAGTTGACCGCTCGGTCGACTGTGATTCCCCAAAATTCAAAAATTTAGAAATTTTAAAGAGGACAATGTTTAAACAAGAATTTTTAAATACCTAAATAAAATCTATCAAGTAGATAAAATCATTTTGGACATGATATTATCAAAGAAAAATCATACACAATTTTGCATAATATATATATATCTGTGTGTGTGTGTGTCAAAAAATGTATTTAAAAATAAAAAATTTTACATAAATTATTTAATTCATAATTAAGCAAATTTAAATAAGAATGAATCCGGATTCCCTTGACGGGCTTTGAACTTCCTTCATCATTCCTCTAGACTATGAGTTGAGGCGCACAGTTACTTTCCTTTTTTATTACGCTTGAAATTATGAAATAAATAATATTATAAATATTTTCAAAAATGCGTATACTTGTTTATACAAACATGCAAGCATGTGTGATATCAAGTACGCTCATAGATATTTAAGTATGGCAAACACGAGTGTCTATACTATCAACATGTATGTATTTCATATAAACAATCATGATATCAATAGAAATTGAATATTATACTAATTGCAATTAAAACATGCTAATTCATGGAAAAATCATATAAATCATTTTTTATAGTTACACATGCATGAAATAGGTCAAACAACTCATCAATATTAAACAAATGTAACATATATTGAGTTCTAGACTATTTAACATGATCATGCAATTTAAAAAAAATCATAAACAAAGTGGAGATGTTACCGATACACGCTAAGCAGTCTCCAAAAAGAGATGATGTTCTCCTACCTAACTCCCTTAATAGCGATGCATTAAATTCATTGGTTCATCAAGCTCTAATGCATCCACCACCAAGGCACCGTCTCTCCCTACGTCTTGGAGAGGACATGCCTACATCAATTAAATTTGGTATGTTCTTTGGTACTCAAATCTTTTGAGCCTATAGGATTAGTCTTCTCACGAATTCAAACATTCTTGCTTTTCATATTCAATTTAACATAACAAAACTTGGTTAAATGGCCTTTGTGGCCACAATGTGTATATGAGCACACATTCCATGAATATATGCATGATTATGTTCTGCATTGTGATCATGCTTGGCGCGTGCTTGTGAAGTATGTTTCCTTTGGATTTTTGCCTTTGAAAATATAGCATCTAAATTCTTCATGTTGAAAGAATAAATTTTTAAAGTAAAATCTAAATCATTCATTCAATTTTCAAAATTGAAACCCATTCTTATCAAAACTCATTTTAAGGTTTTGCCCTTACAAATACGTTTGTGAGCATCAAGTCATCTTTAGTCTTTTGAAAACACATAGATAATTCTTCTTTTCTTTAAAAACAACTTCAGGTTTATTTTTCAAAAGCTCATTTTTTTTCTTAATTTTTTATTTTTAATATTAGAAAGCTCATATCTATTTTGTAGTTTTTCAAAAAAATGAGCTAGTTTATCCATGGTAAGTTCATCATTATCTAGAGAGAGTTTGAAAGTTACTTTAGTTGATTCCTCCTTGTTTGCCATGAAGCAAACATTATTTCTTCTTCTTCGGACTCCGTCTCCGAGTCATCTAATGTCACCACCGTTGCTTTCTTCTTCTTATGTAATTTCTTGGAAGAGGTTGCTTGAAGTGAGGGGCAATCCACGCTGAGATGTCCCGTCTTCTTGAAATGATAGCAAGGACCCATTTCCTCCTTTTTCGTTTCAAAATTCCCTTGAGGTCTTCCTTTCCGAAAATTAATTTGCCTTCCCTTCTTATAAAACATCTTTCCAACCTTCCGAATACGCATGGCGAAGTCTTCTTCGCCGTTGTTTGTGGACTCTTCATCATTTACAATAGAGGGAGTCACCTTGAAAGCAATGGAATTCTTCTTGGCTGGTTCTTTCTCTTTGCGCACTTTCATTTCCATCTCATGATTTTTGAGATTCCCAATAAAATCAGAGAAGTCCATCTCCTCTCTATCATTCAATTCCTTGAGAGTGGTGGCCTTGACCTCCCAAGTCTTAAGAATAGATCGAATCACCTTCATTTCCTTTTAATCATTGTCGATTGAATCAACTAAGGAAGATAGCCCACTAGTTATTTTGGTAAATCTATTAAGCATTTCATCAATGGACTCATTATCAAGCATATAAAAGTTCTCGTATTGAGAATGAAGAAAATCAATTTTAGATCTTTTGACTTGTGAAGTACCCTTATGGGTAATAACAAACTTCATAAGCCGATTTGTAATTTATAACTCGAGATAAATCATCATCATTCAATACTTGTGTTAGTGTGCATTGTGCCTTAGCATTGACCTCATAGTCCTTCGCGAGGGCGTCGGACCATGTATTCTCATCTCCTAGGGCTCAATAAATTCTTTAGTTATGGCCTTAGCAACCCTAACTCTTAGGGACTTAAGGAAAAAAGTCATTTTTACTATTCATATAGGGAAGCTCAACCCATCAAATTTGGGTGGGGACTAGATGCTAGAGGAATCATGTGATGCCATGAAAATAAATATGCAAATGAATAAACGCAACAAATATAGCCAAACTAGGATATCTAAGGTGGTTAAAGCAAATACTAGAGATTAGGCTTTGATGCCAATTAAAATCACTTAGAGGGGGTGAATAGGTGATTATTATAGGCTAATGGCAAATAATACAAAAAAAAAATTACTAATAGTTAACAAAAACAAGTAGACAATCTCAACACAAAACAATGTAGCACAAAATGTTGCAATAAATTATATATCAAATATAGAGCATGCAACAAAGTAAAAGAGTGAGTTAAGTAAAGAGAAAGAGAGAAGGCAATCGCAAATACGGAGATATTTTTTGAGGTCGAGCCATTGTTCTACGTCCCTGCCTTCACTGCAATGAAGTACTTTTACTATGCTTGATCTCGTGAGATTACCACTCTACATGTTCTCACAAAGAACGAACGGACTAGCAAGTCCTCTCACTCGGTGCGATAACACCTTACAATCTACGAACCCGCAAGCTCTTTTGAGGCCGCAACCTCTACAATTCTACACAATATAACGAATGAAATGGTCTCTCCTAGATCATCAAAATGGGCTCACAATACAATCCTATAACCAAGAGGAGAGATTTCTCGCTTAGAGATTGTAGTGAGTGAAGCTTTGGAAATGAGAGGAGTGAAGAACAAATCTTGAGAAAACTTGTATGGAATTTGGCTCTAAAAACTCTTAGCAAATATCTTAATAATTGCTGTTTAGAGTTGTTCTGAAGGCCCTCTATTCATAAAGGCTCAAAACATTTGAGAAAACCTAAAATAGCGATTGGGGATTAACCCAAAAAGACAGAATTAAAAATATAGCCATTTGGGGTAAAATTGGAATCTAATCAGTCTGTCGGTCAACCGGTCGGTCGACCGTCAATGGTCAGATTCTGATCGTTGGGGATAGCAGGCGACCATGCGGTCGATTGAAATGCCTAAACAGAAAATAGAAGCTTTTGCGGCCCGATCGGTTGGTCGATCGTAGTGCACAAGTTCTTTTGTGGAAGTTAGTGCAAACTCAGTCGACTATTCGATTGACCGACAGAGCAAATCAGCTCTGCTGGTCAGTCGACCACCAGATCGACCGACCCAAGGCCATAATCATAAAACAAAAATTCTTTTGAAATTCTTTGATTTTCTATCAAAATACATTAACATATTTATACAAAACATAGTTCATGGTAATATTTGAAGTTCAGATGTGTGTGATCATAGATCATCACAAAAGATCACATGTAGAACTTATATTTGCAAAAATAAAATTTCTTTTTGAATAAAAATATTTTTTAAAAAATATTTTGAAACCCATTCTAAACTTATTGAAATTCTCTTCAAAACTTTAGAAGCAAAAATATAGAATTTTCTTTTTTGTGTGTGAATCTCATGAGCTATCAAAAGTCACTAATCTTGGTTTTGACAAAACTAAATCTTATTGAAAAAATATAAGAAAAATACTTTTCTTTGAAAGCTTCATCTTGCAACTTGAATCCTTTGAGCTCGACTTCTATCACAAGTCACACTTTTGATCTTTGGTGCTTGGGCTCTTGGATCACAATCTTGAAGGTTTCAAAACATGTGAGTCTTTATAAAGAAGCCAAATGCATTATTGAAAAAGTCTTATTATCCTGAAACTTATATAGATGAAACTATCAGTATAAATAATTACATGTGATTTCGTCATCAAAACTAGGGTAGTAACCTTTGGGCCAATAGTAACCATACTTGTACGTGGATGGATGTAATCGAAAAACAGAGAACTCTATAATAAAGCAGAGAATTTTGAGTGGAAATATTATTTAGATCTCGCCTTGTTTGTGACTGTGATTGACTTGTCATTGCATCTGCTCGGGGAGCTATTTTGGCTCCGAAGCATTTGGGATTATTTGGCATGTAGTTTTCGAGTGGAGTTCATTCCATAATGGTACCTGTGAATCTTACATGAGGGGACGACCCCCTAGCTTTGGAGGTGTGTTGTCATGGTCGCCGTCGGGGTGTGGATAAGAGATGGATAGTTGACATGCTTGGGCCGCCATCATGATAAGTCCCATTGTAGGCTATCCCGAGCATTTGATGTGGGCGAGCCTCCATCTTTTGGTGGCTTCCCAAGGGGTCGTTGTCAATGTGAAGACCCATATAGGCTGTTGACGGCCATCAGGGTATATCCCCTTGTAGGTTGGCATCGAGCGTCTAGCGTGAGCGATCTTCCATCTTTTAGGAGGCTCCCGAAGGTCACCGTTAGCGTAAAGACCCGTATATGATGTTGACCTGCTCAGACTACCATCAGGGTATATTCCATTGTACGCTGGCTCCGAGCATCCAATGTGAGGGAGCCTCCATCTTTCAGGAGGCTCTCTAAAGGTCGCTGTTAAGGTGAAGACCTGTATAAGCTATTAACCTGCTCGGGCAGCTATCAGAGTATATTCCATTATAGGCTGGCTCCGAACATCCAATGTGGGTGAGCCTCCATCTTTCATGAGGCTCCCCGAAGGTCACTGTTAGGGTAAAGACCCGTATAGATTGTTGACCTGCTCCCACGGCGATCAGGGTATATCCCATTGTAGGCTGGCTCTGAACATCCAATGTTGGCGAGTGTCCATCTTTTAGGAGGCTCCCTAAAGGTCACCGTCAAGGTGAAGATCCGTATAGGTTGTTGACATGCTAGGGCAGCCATTAGGGTATATCCCATTGTAGGCTGGCTCCGAGCATCCAACGTGAGCGAGCCTCCATCTTTTAGGAGTTCTCCCCGAAGGTCGCCGTCAGGTGAAGACCTGTATAGGCTGTTGAGCTACTCGGCCGACCGTTCGGGTATATCCCATTGTAGGCTGGCTTTGAGCATCCAACATGGGCGAGCCTCCATCTTTAAAGAGGTTCCCTGAAGGATTGTTGTTGAGGCGAAGACCCGTATAGGCTGTTGACCTGTTCAAGCGGCCATCAAGGTATATCCCATTATAGGCTGGATCCGAACATCCAACATGGGCGAACCTCCATCTTTCAGGAGGCTTCTCGAAGGGTCACCCATCAGGGCGGGTCCCATTTGTAGAATTCGGAGAATGTGTTTGGACCTGATGAAATATGATTGAGGCAAAAAAATGATCTTTTCATTGGATATCACATGATTTACATATAATATTGTTTCAAGTGAAAGGAGAATTGTTGCCAGCTCAGGGTCTTCCTGTCCTGAATAGTGCTGATGAATGAGTGCTTTTGTTGACGGTCTTAGTCGGGGCCTCTCTGACATCTGGATCTTCCTCCAAGTTGAGGATGAACTCGTTCAAGTATCGACGTTGAACTAGGTTCTCGAGGTGTCTTTTGAAGGACCAGAAATACAGGGTGGCGTGTCCCTGACTGTCAGAAAAGGAATAGTTTTCCATTTCTAGGGAATCTATATTATGCATGCCTAGCTTGGGGAGTTTCACCCATGGCTGATGCTTGATGACGTGAAGGATCTAGTCAATCGACAACCTCAGGGGGTGAAGATTGGGGCATCCTCAGTCTTTGCCATTATGGGGAAGCGAACTTCTTGTATGTTGGGCCATAATGTTCCCTCACATGTGTAGGCTGTCTAAAAATCACAAAGACAAGCCACCAAAACGCAGAGATTCAAGATCAAGCGCGTTGGCTCAACGCCCGCGTCTCCGCATCAAGGCGCGTTGGCTCAACGCCCGCGTCTCAGCATCAAGGCGCGTCGGCCCGAAGCCCGCGTCTCAGCACCAAGGCGCGTTGGCTCAACGCCCGCGTCTCCGCATCAAGGCGCGTCGGCCCGAAGCCCGCGTCTCAGCACCAAGGCGCGTTGGCTCAACGCCCGCGTCTCCGCATCAAGGCGCGTCGGCTCAACGCCCGCGTCTCAGCATCAAGGCGCGTCGGCCCAAAGCCCGCGTCTCAGCAACAAGGCGCGTTGGCTCGACACCCGCGTCTCGGTTGCAACTACCCGGATTGCGGGGCCAATCACCACGCATGTAGCGGGTAGTGGCCCCTCATTGTGGAGCATTTTCAGGGGCACGATCACCCCCTAAAAACCATATAAAAAGTCCCATCACTATTGAAGGGGACGACAATTATCGGGTAAAGAGGATTTTTTTTTTGGAGAAGGAAAAAAGGAGAGATCATCAACAGAGAGAGAGAGAGAAGACTCTTCAGCGAGCTTACTGAGTACTAGCCGCTCTTTGCCTACCTCCTCTTCTAGAGTTTTGGTAGACGGAGCTGAGTTACTCCCTCTACCTGCCAAGGAGAAGATCCCTCGACGGTCCAGAACGGTCATCTGGTCAACGGAGAACAAGATTCACTCTCCACCGCCACCCGAAGAACCCAGCACTAAACAAAGGGGAATTCAAGATCCAATATTCTCCCTCCCTTGTAACCGGAAGATTTAGCTGGCTGTAATTTTTCATCTGATTCAAGGAAATTTTACTCCAGCCCCTTTTCCGCGTCAAACAAGAGATGGCGACTCCGCTGGGGAAACTATTTGTTACCGACGAACATGTTGTGGCGCAAGATGACGTCCACCACGAGGGAAAGATGGTCGAATCGCTCGTTGTCGAGTTCGACCAGGCGAAGTACGAAGAGTTCCTCTCTTCTGGCTCCAAGAGCCCAAAGACCCGCGTCTGCCGCCGGGTCTCGACAGGGAATGGCCTCAAAGCCTGATCGGTGGCTTTCTCGAGCTCCTCTGCTGCCCACTGTGCCCAGCAAAGTTCACGCGTCAACGCCTCTCAGAAGGCCCGCGCGATCCCAAGCACAGTTGCTGTTGCGACCAACTCCGGCGCACAGAAAACCCGCGTCAGCGTCTCTCAGGAGACCCGCGTGGTTAAACTCCCTGATGTTCAACATCAGGATGTTGTTGGTTTCTCTCCACCTCCTCGACGCAATCGAAACGCTGAGCGTCGACAGAGGAGACGTGCGCGTCAGCTGCAAGTCGGAACCGTTGGTTTTCCAACTGAAGCTGAACGCGACGTACAGTCTCGCACCTTGCCCGCGTCGCGTCCAGTACGTGAAATCCGCGTTTGGCGGCCCAAGCGCGTAACTCCTCAAGTTGAGTCCTCTAAGGACCAACTTATCAAACGCCAGAATGAAGCTTCTGCGTCTCGTCAAACGCAGGAAGCACGCACCCAGAGACGAGGCGCCCTGCAGCCCATTCTCTCTCACGCGGCTCAGCCCGGACGCACCAGGCAGCAACGCGATGCTCGCGTCTCATCTCAACAGAGACGCCAGACGCGCGTTCCACAGTCACGATGCGGAAACCGCGTCCCTGAAGTCTGCGTCCATTCTGCACAGCACATGGATGCCTCCCGTCTTCGACGTTGTGAGGCTAGTCTCTTTGATCCCTCTTCCATGGATTTGAGGGATTATCTGACAAAGAAAAGAAGTGCCCACCAGGTCACTTCATCTTGCTGCTGCCAACGGCTTATCTCCATGCTTGCGGAGTGCCGTTGCGGGTCGAGTGTGCACCAGCAGTCCTTGGCTGGACAACTGACCTCGATTCCCCCGTCAGCCAAAAGAAGGCGCTCCCATAGAAGGAGAGTCTTCTCTGACATTGAATACCCGGAGCTTACTGCGAACATGACAAGCAGGAGCAAGGGGAAACAACTTGCAGTCAGCTCAGACGAGTCCGAGTCTGACTCTGAACCGGAAGGGGTGTATCGACACACTCGCACCCGGACGGGGGCCATTCCCCCAATTGACTATAATGCCTTAGCCCACGGCATTAGAGCGAATGATTCCCACTCCGCCGTAGTGGAATCAGGGGCTTCGAACTCTTCCGTCGAGAAGGAGACCTCTGCCTACATGACAGGCACTCCTGAGGAGACGGCAAGACGTATAGAGCAGGTCCAGAAAGCACAAATGGACATGATCATTTCTCAGCAGACGTCGATTGACTCCCTCAAGCAGGCGATTGCACAACTGCTGGAAGACAGGAGGAAATCTCCTCCTAGGAGGTCAAAGGGCAAAGGGAGAAAGGGAGGAAGCTCATCTTCCGAACCTTCTGAGGAGGCGCGACGATCTACTTCAAATTCGTCCAAATCTTCGTCGCACGACCCAGAAAAGGCTCATACTAAAAGAATGAGTCAACTGGAGCAACGCCTCAATGCCCTTGCCAGTCGCAAAGACCTCCAAGAAGTTGGAGTGGTCCGGCCCTATCCAGCTGAGTGGGATCTAGTCCCGTACCCTCCTAAGTTCAAGGCTCCAACCCTCCAAGCCTTCGATGGGAAGGGGTCCCCTAATTAGCACATCTACTACTTCAAATCCCAAACTGGAAATGTAGTAGATAATGACGCCATCCTGGCACGACTATTCATCGGTACCCTGAAAGGGTTGGCCTTTGAGTGGTTCATGAAACTCCCGGAAGGTTCTATTAAGAACTGGGGGGATCTGGAGAAGCTGTTCTTAACACGCTTCTTCGAAGATGACTCCGAGGTCACAATGCCCACCCTGTTGGCTACGAGACAGCGAAAGGGAGAGTCCGTCAAATCTTTCGTGGAAAGATTTCGGAACGTGGCACTCCGGTGCCCAAGCGGTATGACCCAGGCCACCCTGGTGGAAACATGCCGCCACAATCTCCAAACCTCACTCCTTGCTCAAATAGGAGTTGCTGAAAGCCGCACCTGGAAACAATTAGTCCAACAAGGTGAACAGGCTGAGGAGATTGTCGCCCGCGTCCGAGCGGAGGAAGGCAAGCCGCGGCCGGAAAGGTCGACAAGGCGTGCACCGGCACCAGACACATCCCTCCAAACAAAGCGGAAGGATAACTTGGCGACGGAGACCAAATCCCCCGCCAAACCTCAAACAGGCAGGGCAAGTGGCTCTTCAAGCCAGCCACGCCCCAGCAAGCAGTATTCCTTCAAGGAGGAACATGTCGATTCGCTCTTCAAGCTACTCAACAAGAGCAATCGGCTGAAACTCCCTGAAGTTAGACGCCCAGAGGAAGTCGGCAAGACCGACAATCCCAACTACTGCATGTACCACAGGATGTTGGGACATCCTACCAAAAGCTGCTACGTCTTCAAAGACATCCTTCAGGCTTTGATTGCCGCGGAGGTGCTAAAGCTCCGACCAGAGCAGAAGAAGGTCACGGCTAATGTGACGTCGGTTCTCCAGTTCGGGAGACAACCTCCAACGCCTGCGGGGGTAACTCCTATTCCAAGGGGAGAATTAAGAGTGGTCAACACAGACCCTCACCAGCAGCAGGAGAAGGGCTTGGTACCCGTCCCTACGCCTCAAGGGGAAATTATGTGGGTCCACCCCGACCTAGTGGACAACCAACAGTGGACTACTGTAACCAACAGGAAGTCCAAAGGCAAGGCAAAAGCTTCATCCTGCCATGTGGTATGTGCCTCCTCCCGAGAAGCAGAAGATGATGTTCCCTCACTGACTGATTCAGAAGAGGAAACAATAGTCTTGGCCGCAGAGCCCAACCAACCAATGAAGGGGACTCGTTCAGGACAGCCCTACTTGAAGCAATACGGCGAAGTGGCGGCAAACCCTCCACAACCGGCTGCAGAGCCAACTAGGCCCTCCACGAAGCCACCTGTGGAGAAGCAGAAGGAGACTCGATTCTCTCGAGCCCTTCAAAGAGGCATCGCGGAAGGGTCTTCGGCACCTTACCGCTTTGATGTCCTGGCTCAGCTGGCCAACATTCCGGCACGCATTACCTTGTATGAACTTCTTAGACTATCAAAGTCGACCAGGGAAGCTCTGCAAGAAGCTCTGGCAAATGCTGAGGTCTTCATGACCCAGGTGCCGAAGGAGGAAGATGTAGAGGATTGCCTCCACACTTCCCAGAATGCCCCCTGCATCACCTTCACGGCAGATGATATGCAGGTGAAAGGGAAGCATGATCGACCCCTGTACTTCACAGGTTACATCGGATCATCTGAGGTGAACCGCATTCAGGTAGATCCAGGGTCCGTATTGAGCATTATGCCCCGCCGAGTCATGCAACACCTCGGCATCCCTACCCACCGTCTGAGCCCTACACAGACGACCATCTACGGGTTCAATGCCAATGGCACCCGTCCGATGGGGAAAATCAAGCTCAAGTGCCAGATTGGGAGCCTCAAGTCGGAGGTGACGTGCTACGTCATCGATGCCGACACTTCCTACAATCTGCTGCTGGGACGACCATGGATTCACCGCAACTCCATCGTTCCCTCCACTCTTCACCAAGTCATGAAATACATTGACGCGAGTGGGAAGGTGCAAACGTTGGTTGCCGAAAGGTATCCGTTTAAGGGGGTCGAGAATTATTTCACGGATTCCCTCTTATATCAGGATCCGGTGGATGAAACCCCGCAACTGGAGGTGCCAGACTCTGGTAATGAGGCTGACACTGAAACCGAGCAAGAAGAGTGCTTGTGGAAGTTGGAACCACTTGTAAAGAGCACTAATAAGCTCGATGTTGATAATACCACCGACGATGCAGGCGGTTGGTATATTAATGAGAATCTAGACTTTGAGTATTTTTCTGCGTGTGCATCCGATTCAATACCGTCGGATACTACTACCGACATAGACGATGACATCTGGTCGGCAATGGATGCTTTGACATCATTGCATGTACCAGTAAAATCATCTTTCGGGACATACCAGGATAATGGCAATGCGCAGGAATCTATATTCATAGTTCCGACAAGACGAAAAGGCCAAAAACCAATTCTTTTTGGGCGAATGACGACTGAACCAACTCCCCGCGAAGAATCAGAAAGCGAGGAGGAATCCCCTCAGCTCAGTCATTATGAACCAAAAACGCTCAAAATGATGAAATGCATGGGGTATGACCTAACCAACAGACCCGGGTTGAACTTCGGCAAAGGAAGAAGAACGCTACTTCACTCCTTTGTGCCGAAAGGGAAGGCCCCCGATTATTATCATCGGACGCGCAGGGGGTTGGGCTATGTATCAACTCCGGTCCCATCAGCCTCCGATTCTCAAGAATCGTCGAGCAACGATTACTCTTCAGACACATCATCTTGGGAGTCAGATGTCAGTGTCGGCAACATCTTCAAGGAACTGTCAGTAAACATGATTTCGACAAGCCACCTGGAAGATGAAAATGAAGAAATGATCCAAGCTGATACAGATCCTTGGATCAAACATTTAAACGCTCTTTGGGACATCCGCTTTGAACAGCGCGAGCCACCCACAGAAGACAAGGTTGTTCAGATCAACCTAGGAGATGAGGCTAACCCTAAGCCCATCTTCATAAGTGACGGCCTGTCGCCTTCAGAGAAGAAGGATCTAATATCTCTTGTACAAGAATATATAGATGTCTTCGCCCGGAATTATGAGGACATGCCAGGACTCGATCCTCAAGTGGCCATGCACCGCCTCAACATCAATTCGGACGTAAAACCTGTCAAACAACAGCAGCGACGGTTCCGTCCCGAAATAATGGAAGCAATTCAATCAGAAGTTAGAAAGCTCATCGATTCTGGCTTCATCCGGGAAGAACAACATCCCGACTGGGTAGCCAACATCGTCCCCGTTTCCAAGAAGAACGGGAAGATCAGGATCTGCATCGACTTCCGTGATCTAAACGAGGCCTGCCCCAAGGACGAATTCCCATTGCCAATCACAGATGTCATGATTGATAATACTTGTGGATTCGAACGAATGTCCTTCATGGACGGATTCTCAGGATACAACCAAATCAAAATGTATCCTGATGATGAAAAGCACACCTCCTTCAGGACACCCCTAGGAGTGTATTGCTACACCGTCATGCCCTTCGGACTGAAGAATGCAGGGGCAACATATCAAAGGGCCATGAATGCCATTTTCCATCAGCAAATACGCAAAACGATGGAATGTTATGTTGATGACATCGCGGTAAAAAGCCGCGCTAAAGGCGATCACGTAGCAGACCTGAAGGTGGTCTTCGACATCATGCGGGCTCATCAATTGAAGATGAATCCCACCAAGTTCTTCCTGGGGGTAGCCAGTGGCAAATTCCTAGGATTTGTTGTGACTTCCACAGGAATCCATTTGGACCCGGAAAAGATCCGCGCTATCCAGGAGATGCAACCCCCGAAAAGCCTCAAGGAGCTCAGGGGATTACAAGGACGATTGGCGTACATCCGCAGGTTTATCTCGAACCTCTCCGGAAGATGCCAGCCCTTCGCTAAGTTGATGAAGAAGGGTGTCTCGTTCATTTGGGACGATGCTTGCCAACAAGCGTTCGAGGAAATCAAGCAATACCTCACCCAACCACCAGTCCTTGCAGCTCCAGTATCCGGAAAGCCGTTTCTGGTGTACGTCCGAGCGATGGATCATTCTTTGGGAGCTCTACTAGCTCAGAATGACGATCAGGGACGTGAGCAAGCAATCTACTATCTAAGTAGAACAATGATCGGAGCCGAACATCGGTATAATCCGATCGAGAAGGAATGTTTGGCACTGGTGTTTGCTATCCAGAAAATGCGACACTATCTGGTAGGCCAAACTATAAATGTCATATCAAAAGTCAACCCTCTGAGGTTACTTATGACTAAACCTTCATCGCTAAATGGCCGGCTGACAAAATGGGCCATGTTGCTATCCCAGTATGATATGCACTTTCTGCCGCAAAAAGCTATCAAGGGACAAGCGGTGGCAGACTTCCTAGCTGAACACCCAAATCCGAGGGCAGTCAAACTCTACGAGGATCTCCCAGATGAAGTTGCCGAAGCCCACCTGACTCAGACATCGTTCGAAAGTCAAGTGTGGCAACTTTTCTTCGACGGTGCATCAAGGACAAGCCCCAAGGGACATGTAGTGGCGGGGGTAGGAGTAGTACTTGTCTCCCCACAAAATTACGTGATACCCCGAGCTGTCTCACTAACGGAGCCTTGTTCCAACAATGTGGCGGAATACAATGCTCTATTGATTGGGATGCAGCTAGCCGATGAGATTGGCGTTAAAAATCTCGAGGCATACGGTGACTCTAAACTCATCGTCAGCCAAATTCGCGGGGAGTACGAAGTCAGACATGAAGACTTAAGACCCTATTACAACGCGACTATCCGCATGGCCGAGGGGTTCACAAGCTTCTACATCGACCATGTACCGCGCAGGCAAAATGCGCACGCAGATGCACTCGCATCCCTGGCTGCCTCCTTAGCTCTTCCAGCTGGAGCAACGGAGAAGATATTCGTCTACAGTCACGACCTGTATTGCCCGAAAAATACTCTCAAGGACTATCATGAGTCAAAGGGAGATTGTCGAGGCAAAGAAGTGCTGGAATTGTCGGCCGGTCCAGAGCTTAAAGACTGGCGATTCCCCTACATCGACTATGTCTTGTACGGCATCCTGCCTGAGGACACCAAGGAAGCGGCTGCCATTCGAAGGAAAGCCCCTAAATTCTACTATAATGCGATTACGCGAACATTGTATCGTCGATCGCATGACGGGATCTTACTCCGGTGCCTCTCACCAAACGAAGCACAAGAAGTATTGAAAGAGGCCCACGACGGTATGTGTGGAGCCCATCAACCTGGCCCAAAACTGGCACATCGACTCTAAAGGTTGGGTTACTATTGGCCCAAGATGGTTGCCGACGCCGTCGCCTATGCCAAAAGATGTCATGCTTGCCAAATACATGGAGATTTTATCCATCAAGCACCAGGGTACCTCCACTCTACGACCTCTACATGGCCATTTGAAATGTGGGGGATGGATGTGGTTGGTCCTATCAGCCCTCCATCATCAAAAGGACATCGGTTCATTCTAGCAATAACCGATTACTTCTCCAAATGGGCTGAAGCCATCCCTTTGAAGGAGGTCAAGTCGTCGAACGTGATCAAGTTCGTGAAACATCACGTTATTTACCGTTTCGGCGTACCTCGGCGAATTGTCCATGACAATGGACCCCAGTTCATCAGCCAGGCTTTCCAGAGATTCTGCGCCAAGTTCAGAATCCAGAGTGTGTCTTCAACGGCATACTACCCTGCTGCCAATGGCCTTGCAGAAGCTTTCAACAAGACTATTGGCAAGCTTCTCAAGAAGTTCGTCTCGAAAAGTCAACGAGACTGGGACGACAAGTTGGGTGAATGCTTATGGGCTTACCGCACAACTGTGCGAACCCCGACTAAGGCCACACCGTTTTCCTTGGTATACGGATGTGAAGCCGTCCTTCCCCTGGAGATCCAAATTCCATCTCTACGCGTCGCCTTGACAGCGGAGATGACGACAGAGGAGAAGCATCGACAGCGACTCCAGGAACTGGAGGCTTTAGACGACAAGCGTCTGCAAGCCCAACAGCAAATCGAGCTCTACCAAGCTCGAATCACCAGATCCTTCAACAAGAAAGTTAAAGTACGAACCTTCAAGAAAGGCGATCTTGTCTTAGCCGTCAGAAGACCCATGGTGATGACGCACAAGACAAAAGGAAAATTCCAACCCAAATGGAAAGGACCGTTTGTGGTAGAGTCAGTCTACTCAAATGGATCATATCGCCTCATAACTTCGAATGGCGATACACTCATGATGCCAATCAATGGCAAATTCTTGAAGAAATACTATCCCTAGACAGTATTCTTCCACTGATCAAGTTAAAAATACACCTCTGATCAGAAACATCCGACGCCTCCGACGGCTAAGGATAGAGGAAAATGTTGGCTTCTAAGCCCAACATAAGTCTTCGACAACTCATCATACTGAGGGAAATAGCATGGCTAGCCCAACTCAAACGGTAGTTGGTAAAGGCATCTCAAATCCGTTGATAGCTGAGGGTTTGCTAAAAATCCTAAGTGGACTTGAGTCCACTCTTTCCTCCAAAATCCCTTACCAATTCTCATCCATAGAATGGTAGGACCACAAAATGCAATCATTACTACGTTAACACTATACCTCTGGTAATGAATACTCTTTGTCGAGTATAAACTTTGCTTGTTAACTCTGCATAGAGTAACAAACTCTCAAATTTGCCAAGTTAACACTATACCTCTGGCATTTCAAATTCTACTTGTCAATTCTCATTAATAGAATGACAGGTCCTCAAATTGCTCTTATCACGAGCCAATTCTTGTCAAGTTAACATTACACCTCTGACAAACTACTGTTTAAGTTAACATTACACCTCTAAACAGTACATCGAGTGCCTGTCAAGTTAATATCACACCTCTGATAGTCACCTTTCTTCAGACTTCCGTATCGAAGCTGAAATGGACGATGCCAAGTTAACACTACACTTCTCGCATCCGAGTCATCGCTAAGTTCAACAATACACCTAAGGCCATGACCTTTCCTCGACTTCTTTGTCAAAGTCGAGACGACTAATGCCAAGTTCAACATTACACCTCTAGCATTATCCTCACTGTTAAGTTAAACATCACACCTATGACAGTGACTTCCTCAGTTTTCCCAAATAAAACTGAGATGCTGATGAGTTAAGTTAATATCACACCTCTAACTCATGTCCTTGTCAAGTTAACATTACACTTCTGATAAGACTACTTCTAAACCGTTAAGTTAATATCACACCTCTAACGGTAAAGACCTTCCTAGATTCCCCGCGAGTCTAGTCTCATTTGATACTCTCCCCGACAGAGTATCAAGTTCATTTAGAAACATTGTTGGTTAACATTACACCGTTAACAATGTTTCCGTCAAACTCCCCAGCTGATCTTAAATCAAGTTAATCTCAAATCCTTGATAAAAGTTCATCTTCCCTGGGGGTACGAACTCCACTTGTCACTTTCTTTTACAAAGTGGCAGGTCCACCAAAAAATCATCCCATCCCTGTCAAGTTAATATCACACCTCTGACAGTATCATGAAAACTCCTGAAATAGGATCTTTCCTTACAAATCTTGACTTATTAAGATTACCACTATAATTTTGAAAAGGTCAAAAGATTCCTTGCTTCTACGTGTCTAACTGAAGACAAAAAGTTAAGACAATGAAGGAGGCAAAAAGAAAAGTGTCACTTTTATTTATATATCCAAGCATATGAAAGTGATACAAAACGCTCTCTTATACAATAAGATGAGTGTTACAATTAAGGAGTACAAAGAAGTCCCTCTCTCTCTCAGAGGCCGTACTCACTCCTTGAAACCGCATCTGATCCCAGGTGCACAATTGGAGCCGATTGCGCCATGGCGATGACGCAAAAGTCGAAAGCGCCCTAGCTGACTAAGCTAAGAGCAATGGTGTTCTTGAGGTCCAGCGGCAGCAGAAAGTCCTGCAACCCTTCATTCATCACCATCCCTTTCCCCAGCAGGCCATCCAACGGAGTGTCCTTGATGTCACTTCTGGAGTAGGGAGAGGAAGAGGATCTTTCCGCCACCGCAACCGCCGGAACCTCCTCGCTGTCATACCTGACCTGACCATCTCTTGCCATCAGACATGGTCGGTGCAGAAGATCTGAAGAGACCTTGGCGAGATTTGGGTCCTCGTCGGAGATATAATTTACTCTCTCACAAACGACGAGGACCATAATTTACTCTCTTACAAACGAACATTGAGCAAGTTCGCCCGCCGATATATTCTTTCCGGGGCCCAGCAAACCTGAAAAAGGACGAGCAAGCCTACCTGCAAAGAATAAACAAGAGAGTTAGAAAATCTGGAACTTAGTACACTTCGACAAAGAAAACTAAGTGACAGACGCGGCAGTCATTGAAGACTTTAGACGCGGGAACAACCCGCACGGTCAAACCACCGCGTCGGCAGAAACAGATGCGAGTCAAAACTGTGCCACGCACAGGATTCAAACGCGGCCTCAGTTTGCACCCGCGCTTAATGCACAAGACGCGAAAAACTTCAGAACGCCGAAAATTACCATCTCTCTGTTGGGTGAACAGGAGTTGCAAGATTCAGGTCTGAAATGCGCCAAGGCAATGGCCATGAGCAAAGCCAGCGTCAAGAGCTCGCGTTCAGAGAAGTTCAAGTCACCGGCACAAATTCCAGAATAGGAATGCACCAGGATTTCATTCAGATGGCTATGCCAAAGTACAGGCTATGGACATCATCGGGGTGACATACCAGCAGAGGCCCCTGTCCAGAGTTGGCCACTCTGCATCCAAACGCGGGCGCGCAAGATGATCCGAGAGAGGATTCCTTCTGAAGAGACCAAACAGAAGCATGAGAGCTCTGGGTCATCTTCATCCACGGGGTCACCTTCACCCATGAAGACGGTTCTCTGAAAGATAACTCAAGGCGTGGTCTCTCAGAGCAAACAAAAGAAAACAATCCAAGTTTGGATTATTGAATAGGGGGCACACCCTATTTATAGGCAATTCTCAACAACTGCCATTAATGGTGCGTCAATCGGAACCGTCGCGCACGACTGTCAAAGCCCAATCAAAAACGGACGCGTGGAACGTTGCTTTGGAAACCGTCGAAGTGCGCCAGTTTTTCAACCGCCAGCGTCGGTTCTGCATGCAAGAGCATTAACGCCTAAATCCATTGAGAGGCCGACGCGTGGATAACTGCCTTGGGAAGCAACGAACGACCCAGAATCCCAATCGATAGCGAAGACTTGACGTTCAAAGATCTCCTAAAATCTTTTAAGTCAGGTTGCATTAAACGCAGATGGGAAAGCCGCGTCCCTTCAGCAGACAAGGCTGCGTCTCTTGCGCCTGCCCGATCTGCGCAAAACATATTTGCGTTATTGACGCTGCGTCTCACTCCATGGACTGACGGCCGCGTCTCACTTTATGGATCAATACCGCGTCTCATCTTTTGATTGACGCTGCGTCTCATCAAGAAGACCGCGTATCAATCTGTGATTGACGCCGCGTCTCATCAAAAGGACTTAGTGAAATCTAAGTTCCTAGTGAATGATGACCGCGTCTCACTCTGTGATTGACGCTGCGTCTCATCAAAAGGACTTAGTGAAATCTAAGTTCAGGTGGACTGACGCCGCGTCTCATTAAAAGAACTTAGTCCTATCTAAGTTTAGTATTCGCAGCCAGTGATCAAGAAGTTGGGTTCATCCGCAGCTAAGCAAAGAAGGTGGAGCCAAAAAACTTCGAAACTTTTATATCAAAAGAATGATAAAAGTGGATACAAAACACTCTTGATAAATTGAGTGTCCTTTTCTTTACAAAAAGAAAAGAAAAGAAGGCTAAATGTCGTGGTTCGCCAAGGAACGGATTTGTTCCCTAAGGCGGTGAATCTCGTGTTGGCGTGCCCTTTCAGCTTCCATAATGGCCTGGTTCCGCAGCTCCGCTTCAGATAAGAAATTTCTTGCGGCCAGCTGCGTTCGCAGAGACTCCACCCTGGAAGAATGTAGAGACAGACTCTCTTCAGCTCGCGCCTTAGCAGCCCGTTGCTCCTCTAGCTCCTTCTTGAGGGTAACAAGCTTCTCCTCATTGAGCGCAAGCACAGCCTCTGCCCTGGCAATGGTGTCCCGAGCCCTGATGATGACTTGCTCTGTGCTCTGCACGGTAAGCTCGGATTCCCTTGAATCGTCAGCTAGTTTCTGACATTCAGCCTGGGAATATTCGAGGCTGCGAATCTCTGCAGCGATTTGTGCCTCCGCCTCCTGTCGCTCTCGCTCTTGAGCAGCTAGGAGCCTGGTCAAGGTGGCCTGGGCCTCACCAAAAGAGCCAGCATCTTCTAAAGACTCCAGCTCCTGCAGGCCGTCTCCCAGTTGCTCCACCACCCGCAGACACGCCTTGGCAAGTGAGGGGCCTCCGGTTAATTCGACATTCACAGCCAGATTTTTAAGAAGCGTCTGGGCAAACTGAAAGGTGCTGTTTCCACGTAAGATGAGATCAATACATGATCCCATCGAAGCGAAGAATTGTTGCACCATCTGACGTGCCAGTTCCCCCATGTCTTCACCACCTAGGAAGCTTCCCGACCCCTTTTCTGTCACGGGATAAGGGATATAGAGCGGATCCTCTCGCACCAGAGCCGTGCTGGCCGTCGATACGGCAAGAGCTGGACTGGCCGCTGATGCTTCCGGAGGTACTACCTCTGCAGGAGCCTCCACGACCAATGAGGGAGTAGTGAGTACAACCTCCTCAGAAACCTCCACCGAGACTTGAGCTGTATGGCCTTCTGGAAGGGTACCAACCATCGGACTCTCCACCTGAGCCCCCTCAGTCCTCTCTGCAAGTTATCGCAGCGTCAGCCACAATGATGGAAAAGCAAAACATTTAAAACGTCAGAGCTGCCTTACCAAGTTGGAGGTCCAGAGGTGTCGAATCCTGCGGGGTAGAATTCTCCCCGGCTTCAGCAGTAACCTCCTCGCCCGGCAGAGTGAGAGCCTCCTCAGCCTCAGTGGTTGCTTCCTCTTCTGGCAGAGTGGAAGGCTCCCCAGTTTCAACAGCTGCCCCCTTTGAGGGTACCTCAGCAGCCGAGACCTCAATCCCCTTGGGCCGGGTCAACTCTATCACCATCTCCTCAATATGCGAGGAGGTTGTAGCCTCAGCATCTTCGGCCGACCCTGCAACATAAGAGAAGAATGTTAGAACATCCTCTTCAAATATGTAAAGAGAAATTAGGACAGAAGATGGAAAGAGTACCTTCAGCAGGGATAATCGCTAGCGGTGATACAGTCGATGGCTCACCCTCATATTGTTCCTCCTCCGAGATGTGGAAGAATTTGCTCTGATCAGGAAGAGCGGGTTCATCGCCATAGTTGACCTCGTCTTCAAAGGCGCTTTCCCCCGATAACGAAGAAGACGACAGCGCAACGCGAGGAAGCTCCGCAACAGGAACCTTACCTCCAATTACCCCAGTGGTAGGACTAGGGTCGACTGCCCTAGGACTGGAAATGAAGACGCTAGGAGACCCCGGCTGCTGTGCCTCGTCTCTCCCTTCATGAGCAGAAGAAGGCTCGGGTTGAGCTGAGATGCCTGCAATCTCAACATCCCCTCCAGTCATTATGTCGACCTCCAGTGACTCGTCCTCTTCGGCGGCGGTGGACTCGTCAACAAGCTCCCCTTCCTCCACGGTCTTGCTGTGCGACCTAGGAGCACGGACCAAGCTTGGGAAATCTTCATCTTCTGGCGGTTCCTCAACTCTAACAGGGACGTCTTCAGGAGGAGCCTCAACTCCAGCAGAGATGTCTCCGGATTGAGAGACTTCAGCCGTTAAGTCCCTCCGAGCCTTCTTTGGGGCAGGCTCAGCAATAAAAGCAGAGCGTCGACGACGCTTGCTCGCCACCTGCTTAGACCTCCTTGCCCGCGGCTCCTCCCTCGTGGCTGGTGGCTCCGCCCTTGTCGCTAGTGGCTCTGCCCTTGCCGGTCGCGGCTCCGCCCTCACTGCTGGGGGCTCCCTCCTCGATCGTCTCCCGACCTCCCTCTGAGCCTTCAGGTACTGATTGATGAGTTTCGTCTGTTTACCAGACTCCGACCTCGCCTCGAGATCTGCATTGATGCTCTCAATGCATGAGAACTCCGGAACAAAATCTGGTGTCTGGATGGCTTGGGAGTACCAAGTGCAGAAACTGAAGCTCGTACGGCACTTGGGCCCCTCGATAGGTAGACGGAATGTTGCTCCCGTCCCTCCGGCCACACTGTAGTACCAGGCCCGATCACCTTCAAACAGATTGCCTTCGAAGGCAAGTTGAGTATTGGGATTGCCGACGTAGAGTTGATCGTAGCCGAACTGTCGGGCGAAGCGACTCGGCATATACGGCTCAATAGTGCATGAAGTCCCTTACCGGAACAGCACATATCCTGGCCGGATGTTGATCAACGACCAGAAGAGTCCCGCAGACAGTTGCGAGAAGCCATCCCGGCCAGCGATATCAGCGAACAGCTCCCCGAAAGCTACACCAGGAATCTCTGGAGAGCAGCGATTGAGCTGGTAATTCGTGGCGATTGATAGACACTTCCGAACATAATAGATGTAGGCGTCACACCATTCCGAACGTTCCAGCCGCTGCACAAATGGGACATGACCCACACCCCCACGCGCCGCCGTCATCAAGGAAGGGCAGTGCATCACATACCAAGCCATGAGGTACGTGTAAGGCAGCTCGATCCGAGGGTTGGGACGCTTCACCATTGGATTCCCCTCTAAGTCAACATATGGCTTTCCATGGGAATCAACAGTCTTCGGGGGTTCGCAGAAACTTTTGGTTAACGCCCGCAGCCCGCTCTGAATGCCAGCCGCTACGGCCGGAAGAAGGGATATGGGGCTGCCATGAGCCAGGAGCACCGCCGGGTATACCACATCTGCAACAATAACTTCATGTGGCAGCGTGGGCACCACACATCTCTTCAGCCACAACATCAGGAAGCCCGCCAACAGTGCTCGATCAGAGATAGGGGTCCGGGCTTGATGGTGGAAGCTTTCAAAAACCAGGTCGGGGTCGAAATCGTCCTCATTCGACTCCGTGGTGTAAAAGCTGTCCGGAGCTGCGTCGATCCTGTCTTCGATCTCCCTGTCGGAACTGGGAGCCAGTTGGATTATCGGGAGGTCTTTCTTGTGGACATTGTTGAACAGATAACAAGCCCAGGACAACTGCTTGACCCCTGCTGACCTCCAGGCAGTTGTTTGACCGCAGATGTGGAAGTGGCACATCACCTCCCAGTAGGTCTCGTACACCAGAGGAAATTCTTCTTTCAAGAAGTGGAGTTCCTTAGTGGTAGGGACATATTCCTTATAAGGAATGTCCCCTGACGCTAGTCCCGAGACCTCATGCAACTCGTGCAGTGCAAGGCCCATCTCTCCAACCGGGGTGAAGAATGTCCCCGCCAGTGAGTTATAGCGCTCCAGGATCCCAAAGAAGTTATGAGAGCTCATTGGGATACCCCACTGCACGGCCCTGATTGCTGGGTACAATCCCACACGCTCTAGCAGCTCCTTAAGTTCGATAAGGACGAAACCCACCATCCTGCTCCACCAAGAATTCCCTGAAGAATGGACCCACCCATACGCACGGAACTCGACAGGATAGTCACCTTCCGCCTCCATGAACGCATTAAGGAAGGTAGCGCCAAGCTGAGGTATCTCCCCAACCGGAACCTCAGACTTACGCGACGCGGGGAACAAGCCGAGAACCGACCTGTCATGACTATCATAGCAGTATACCTTCTGGAAGCTCAAGGCACCGAGCGTGATCTCAGGGACATATTGGGAAACATCCCATTCCATCTTTCGAGGGACGGACATGTGCTGGAAGTAGGATATCGGGAACATCCTCTCCATATCCGGAAGAAAGAATCTTCCGCCCTTTATCTGACGGAGCCATTTGTAACTTCCTTCAGACACGCGACGGCCGTCGTCATGGACGTGATCCTCGAAGAAGAAGGCAGGCTTCTCCAGCCTGACGCCATCATCCATTTTGAATGCGGCATCGGTCATAAGTGCCCGGAAGGTTCTCCTATCAACATTGGAGAGCCTCTCCCTGCGATCTGGCGACTGGTCAGCAGTCACTGGGACACTCATTCTTTGCACGAAGGTCAAGCCCCGGTCGGCGCCTCCTACATGACCAAAGTGGCATATCTTGGCGAGCGAGCCAGGAATATGTCGCACTGCAAAAGAAAAGGACGCTTAGTCAGATACTTTACCAAAAGCAAGGAAAAATGCTAAGTGTTCAAAACCTAGACGCAGAAGAGATACTGGACGCAGGAATTGTCTAAATCCACGTCCAGACCTGCGAATCTGCGTCCAAACGCAGAAGAGATCCTAGACGCAGGAATTGTCTAAATCCGCGTCCAGACCTGCAAATCCGTGTTCTGCAAACCAAGACTTATGAAAATCCTAAGTACTTGGACTCAGACGCCAAATTCATCAAAATCAGCGGCTGAAGACACAGAACGCAAGGATCAAATCCGCGTTTTGCAAACCAAGACTTGTGAAATTCTAAAGTACTTGGACTCAGACGCCAAATTCATCAAAATCGGCGCCTGATGGCACCAAAACGCGGCACAGAACGCAAGAATCAAATCCGCGTTCTGCAAACCGCGTCCAGAGACCTTCACAATTAGAAATATTCTAAGTGAAGGATCCGAAGTGCAGAGCTCACTGGCGTCGGATCATCAAACCCGCGCCCCGGTTATCATCTCAAGGACTGCGTCCGAGAATCAAACACGATTTTGTGTTAATGGTTCTTAGGGTTCTATGAACTTATGTTAATGGCGAAACTCACGCCGAAGAGACATTTTACCTCGGAAAACAGCCTCTTGCGCGGAGGAAGCGCCCCTCTCGGCCTCGGCGACGGTCGCCTTTGAGGACGATGCAGTTGGCTTAGTCTTGGGTGCCATTGATGTTCAGAAATCCGAGCAAGGAGATGAACAAGTTCGAAGATGAACAGAGAAGGAAATTCTTTTTCTCAGCGAGTGCGTTCGGAGAAGAAGATGCATCTCTCCAACTGTTGCCTTTTATAGGCACAGGGATTCGCGAAAATACGCGGCGTGTGGCCCGGTAGACGCCGCAGCGAGTCGCCGCTTGACGCGTGTAACAAAATCATTTCTGAACGGAGAAGATCATGCGTTGCAACCCCGCCACGAGTCAGCAGTCGACACGTGGAGCAGTTGATTTAATGCGCCAGGAAATCCGCGCGCCAAAAAGCGAAATCCCTTCGGTTCCCTAGGCCAACTGGCAGAGCAATCATGACGTGGCACGCACCCGACGGCCATGTCTCTTCGATGGTTATGCCCCGTCAGCATCGCCATAAATGCGCCCAGACAATCGCATCTATATTCAAAAGATGCGTCTCTCCGGAGTTCGCGTCTTCAGCTGAACATCGCGTCTGCCTTATGAAGATCAGTCGCGTCTCCATTGCCAAAGGACGCACGTTACAGAAATCGCGCCTTTACAGCAGTACCATCTCTGCTTTCTGAAAAAGAACCTGCGTTTGGCCTCTTGTTTCTGCAAAATCAGTTCAACAGTACACTGACGCAAGCAGACAACCAACCACTCCTGGCTTAAAGTGCGACAGTGACAGACTAAAAGCAATCGGGGAGGTTTAGACTGTGCATCTAGACACTCAACATGATCAAACTCTGGGGGCTTCAAAGAGTTCAACAGTACACTCACGAAGACCAGCTCCAGATAAGATTAAACCCGGAGCATCAACAGTCTAGTCATGAAGGCGAACTCAGCTAGAGTCCAAAGTATTTCGAAATCCGTCCCAGTTAACTGCGGAATGTCGAAAACTTTGGAGGGGATTCTGTAGGCTGTCTAAAAATCACAAAGACAAGCCACCAAAACGCAGAGATTCAAGATCAAGGCGCGTTGGCTCAACGCCCGCGTCTCCGCATTAAGGCGCGTTGGCTCAACGCCCGCGTCTCAGCATCAAGGCGCGTCGGCCCGAAGCCCGCGTCTCAGCACCAAGGCGCGTTGGCTCAACGCCCGCGTCTCCGCATCAAGGCGCGTCGGCCCGAAGCCCGCGTCTCAGCACCAAGGCGCGTCGGCTCAACGCCCGCGTCTCCGCATCAAGGCGCGTCGGCTCAACGCCCGCGTCTCCGCATCAAGGCGCGTTGGCTCAACGCCCGCGTCTCAGCATCAAGGCGCGTCGGCCCAAAGCCCGCGTCTCAGCAATAAGGCACGTTGGCTCGACACCCGCGTCTCGGTTGCAACTACCCGGATTGCGGGGCCAATCACCACGCATGTAGCGGGTAGTGGCTCCTCATTGTGGAGCATTTTCAGGGGGCACGATCACCCCCTAAAAACCATATAAATAGTCCCATCACTATTGAAGGGGACGACAATTATCGGGCAAAGAGGATTTTTTTTTTTGGAGAAGGAAAAAAGGAGAGATCATCAACAGAGAGAGAGAGAAGACTCTTCAGCGAGCTTACTGAGTACTAGCCGCTCTTTGCCTACCTCCTCTTCTAGAGTTTTGGTAGACGGAGCTGAGTTACTCCCTCTACCTGCCAAGGAGAAGATCCCTCGACGGTCCAGAACGGTCATCTGGTCAACGGAGAACAAGATTCACTCTCCACCGCCACCCGAAGAACCCAGCACTAAACAAAGGGGGAATTCAAGATCCAATATTCTCCCTCCCTTGTAACCGGAAGATTTAGCCGGCTGTAATTTTTCATCTGATTCAAGGAAATTTTACTCCAGCCCCTTTTCCGTGTCAAACAACATGCTTCCGTGAGCTACTGGCTCGAAGGCTCTTGGGGTCCCTATGCACAGAGGTTACTTTGCAGCACATCATGTTTAGCTTGAAACGTAGGTCGGTAGGGGTTGCGGGATGTTGGTTGACCTCGGAGGAGGTGTCTACCTGAGTCTCCCTGGCACCCAACTTGATGACTCTTCGTTGCGCTTCTCGATGAACCTTTATTTGCGTGAGCAACTGATAGTTGATCTGCGTTATTATCTCTCGAGCGCGTTCTGCGGTATCACGATAGATGGTAACTAGTTCTCGCTCACGATCTGCCTTGGCTCGCTGTTCGCCCAACCGTCATTGTAGGTCGATCACCATCTAGATGAATTACCCCGGGAGATGACCGATGGATCAATTTCGCCGGGAGCATTGGCATTATGACAGGTCGCATTCTTGTGCAGTATGACTGTTGTGCGAGGTTATTTTATGGAAGGGTTTGGGTATTGGATCGATGAGTATGATCTCAAAGATCTCAATAAAAGCACCAAATATTGTGGGTAATTTCTTATGAAACTTTTTCACATACCAAATTATGAAGATGGGTCAAACAACTCTCAAAAAATCAACATAAACACAGAGACTTACGTGAAAAACCTGAAAGGAAAAAATCATAGAGAGGGAGATAGAGATTCCATTATAATAATGATGATTACAATGATGATTCTCTAGTGTACTAGGATTTTTGAGCTCAGTTGATCGTCCCTTCCACATTGAAATGAGTTTACTATTTATACAAGTAGAGTCTGCTGGATAAGGCAGTAGAGTCCTACTTTTTTTAAACATCTAACTGTTTATCTCAGAGACGGTTAGAGTTTAACATCCTGATTTGAATTAGTTGGATGAGCGCTCATCTTTATTTAGTAGTTTGTGTCTAGTTGTTGATGTGGGTAATTTGTTCCCGAGCTGTAACTACCAAGTTTGAATGAAGATTTGGCTTAGCGATATGGATTTTTCATAACAAATTTACTTCTTCCTTCTAACTGCTTGACCCGCTTGGTGTTTGGATCGACAAAAAACTCCTGCATAGGTGTTCTGGAAGCAGCCACATATTGCGCGCCTGTTTGATGCTAGATAGACACATGGCGTGTTCTCGAGAGAGTCAGAAGCTGACCTCTACAAAAACAAAGACATTACAAAAAAGACTTATATCTCCATTTCTTCTAGCATTCATCACATGAAATCATAAAAAAGTTATGACTAATATAAAACAAAGACATTACAAAAAAACTCATATTGCCCCATATATAAAAAAACTTATATCTCTATTTCTTCTGTACGTTTTAATTGTACATTATTCTGTTCTTTGTAGTGACCACTACATATTTTGTCTGCATGAGATGATTCGTGAATCTCTTAATGATAATGTTGTGGTAAATAGAACAATAGAAAGACCTGTCGAAAGACATACTTGTCTATTATGCAAGATTCCCATTTGCTCTCGTTCACCATCACTAGTACAAAATACATAATTAATGGCGGTTAGAAACTGATTTTAAAAAGGTCCTTACAATCGACTTGTGTCCAGGAGTCGTAAAAGATCTC
Organism: Agave tequilana; assembly: GCA_038442645.1. Lineage (NCBI taxonomy): Eukaryota > Viridiplantae > Streptophyta > Magnoliopsida > Asparagales > Asparagaceae > Agave > Agave tequilana. The sequence goes on from JAVJIF010008055.1 coordinate 101,539, forward strand.
AGATATATGACGACAGTTAAAAAACACCGTTATATATCAGCTATAACATTGGTTTTACAAAAAACCATCGTTATAATAGGACTTTAACGCCAGTGCCTTAAGAAACCAATGTTAAAAGCCAACCTAGGTCTTCACATTTAGTAACGCCGCTTGAAACCGATGTTAAAGTGAACCTTTAATGTCGGTTCTTCAGAACCAACGTTTAAAGGTATATTTTTTTTTAAATTCATTATATTTTTAAAAATTCATACATTCATTCAGATTCACAGATTCACATTATTATAACTTTCTTTCCAATACTTTCAATACACATTAACAACACACTTCATATCCCAATATACATTAATAACAGACTTTATATCCAATACCCATATCCGACACCAATGAAGCATGCACCAAAATAAGTTATAAAAATGAAGCATGCACCAAAAGTTGATCTCCAATACCCATTTTTATCTAACATATATACATAATTTACATCCAACACATTTAGATTCCAATGCAATATATATATATATATATATATATATATATATATATATATATATATATATATATATATATATATATATATATATATATATATATATATATATATATATATATATATATATATATATATATATATTTCAATAGAAATATATATATACACACAAGTATCACAAATAGTGTCTCATCGTTCTGGAGTCTCTATACCTTTTGCAAGTATTGCTTCTATTATTGATAATATCTGAAGAGATACCTATCAAAAGAAAATGAAAATATTAAATAAGTATCACAAATATGAAATATGAAACAAGCTAGTATCACAATTATGAAATATGAAACAGGTATCACAAATATTAAATATGAAATAAGTATCACAAATGCTTATTTCATCTAAACCCTATAAATATCAAGTATCACACATATCATAAGTATATGAAACTTGAAAATACTTACTACTAAGTATGCTGTATAACGAATTCCGCCCATTCTTCACGAATATCATGCACTTCATCATCCGTATATTCTTTTATTAAACTGCGAAGATATTAAAATATTCATCATGTTTAGTTTAATATTTACAAAGCAACAAAAGTAATTTTATGTCAAATGATTATACATGTATTCGAATAAGATTCCATTGAGAGGCAATGATCTCTCGCATAAACTACATCACATAATATCCTCACACAATGCTATCCGGTTAAAGAGGACACAACAATAATTAAATTAATAAGATATAATTTAAACATTATTAATTTTTAAAAAAATATCAAATACTAAAGAAAAATACCTTAATAATCTTCCATGTAGGATGCATACTCATAAACCACACATTTTGATTACTATTTGTGATAAACGTAGGCACAACCTTTTTCATAAAATAAATTAGAAAATTAATAAAAAATTATACTAAAACTAATGAAGTAGATATAAATATTGAACACTCATATATTACACATATTAATCACATCAACAATCTCATATCACTGCTCGTGACGTAATGAGTCCAACCAATATAAAATAGTGTCGTGTGGGTCAATCACACACAATATTTAATGTGAACTATAACGGAAATTAGTATGATATTAAATAAAATAATTATTAAATTTTATTATAAAACTCGAGTAGTTATCTTGTATTAAATGATGCAAAATACAACCGACCGTGCCGACATCCTTGCACTGTGTTCGCGATAAACCCAACTTTTTCCTTTTAGCATCATTTGAAGAACCATGAACACATGTGATACATGGACAAATAAAATTATACATAGCACTGATGCCCATACGATCACATATCTGATATAAAAACCTAAATTAAAATTAAAATAACAATTAAAGACCTTAAAATATTTAATTCATATAAAATAATAAACATTAATTGCTCACTTAATATATATAGTAATGCATGTCGCACTTATCTTCTCATTGCTTACGAACTATAAAATATCATTATCTTCGACGGTTAGGGGGACTATATCTAAGGATAACAAGAGGCATTCTTATTTCGATGATGCCATCAATTCTCATTCTTCTCTCTAAAATATCTACTGTCCTAAGTTGCTTGTGGATACTTTCATTTCCTGCTCTTTGAAACGGCTGGTTGATCGATTGTTTCGTGGGTTGGCTCCTCGTTGAACGTGCTACACCCATCTCTTTAATTGTTTTGTATCATAATATCATTACCATTAATCACCTTATATTTTTAATTAAAAAAACTTGTACTTTAATTTTGATAACATACCTGGGCATGCAAAGAAACAAGTTCTATTGGTCACGCAATAAAAGAACCAACAACATCACCAACAGTGGTCATCTCATCGGTTGGATATAATAGATATGCATTAATATCTAGTGGTTCTATAATACACATTTAACATTATCAGATTTAAGTGGCTGATCGTGAATTACATGATTATCACCATTGATGTTGTATATTCTTTTGTAAGCCACAATAATTGTCATTCCATGAATTTTTATGGCCAAATCACGGAGAAAAAATTCATCATGTAACATAAATAATAATAAGCATGATATTAACAAAATAGATCCATAATAAAATAAATTACAAATTAACATTACCTTTGGAATTTAGATAAATGTATTGACACCGAGCAATAATCATGTCCACTATACGACGGAGGATAAGACTGCTCATAATAAGGCGGATAATGCTGCTTATAATAGGATAGTGTACGCTGAGATAACCTTTAAAGATGTTGTGTACTATCTCTGTAAACTCTGGGAGCATTCCTTCACCGGGACATCCACCACTCCTCACTTGATGCAGAGGAACAATGTCCACGAGGTTGATGGAAGTAGCTGTTAATAGTGACCCCATATCCGGCGTCTCTAACATGACCGGGTGCTCGGTGTTGGAAAGAGGGAGATCTGTACTGAGGAAGATGACCCGGACCGTCAAGGGATTGTCGAGGAAGTCGGCGACAAGAGACGACGGAAGAAACAGCAGCAGAAAACAGCAGCAGCAGCAAAACAGGTTCTCCGGTCGACCGGGCCGGTCGACCGGACGTGCACGACGTGCACAGTGTCAAAGAGCGGTCGACCGGACCGGTCGACCGATATGACTGACTGTAAAGGGCCCAACTCTCTGTTGGAATCGGTCGACCGGACCGGTCGACCGGTAGAAGGGTCGGTCGACCGTCCCGGTCGACCGACAGTCGGGTTTTGGGCTGAAATCTGCAGTTCGAAAACCTGTTGTATTTAAGGGCTGCTAGGGTTTTCTAAGTAGTATCTTGTAGGGAAATCTTGTAGAAGAACCTGCGAAATTAGGAGGCTTAGGGTTCTCTTGTATTGAGAGAGGCTAAGAGCCATTGTAATCATCTTCCTAATTGAAATCTCTCTCCGTGGATTGCCCCGAGGACGTAGGCACGTTGGCCGAACCTCGTTAGATCTTGGTTGTTTGCGATTGTGTGTTCTTTGTGTTTGATTTCATTGTCTTGGTGATTGAGATCGATTGGATCCTCTAAGGGTTGTTGTCTGTCGAGCACAACAAGTGGTATCAGAGCTCCAGGTTACGCTTGGGATACTCTGAAGATTCGAAGGGCTCCAGAACTGATCAGGTGGAGATCGTGTGTCGATCTCAGGTCAGAGGCATTGGTGTTCAAGGAGATCGTGTGTCGATCTCAGGTGGACGCAGGGAGGGCTTGTTGAATCAGGGGTGGAATAGATCTGGTGAGAAACTCAAGCTAGGGTTTCAAGGTAGAGGTAAAAATCAATTTTTTTTATCTCAGAAATAGATCTATTTTGCAAGTATTTAATCTTCCGCATAGTTAGAGGGTCAAGGAAAGGATCTCAATGGCAGAGGAATCTAAGTCTGTTAAAACAATGAACAACTCCAGGATTGATGTTATTAAGTTCAATGGAACTAACAATTTCGGAATGTGGAAGTATGAGGTTATGGATGCATTGAATGCACAGAACCTCGAGGACACACTCCTATTGGAGAGGAAGAAGAACACTACTACCGAGGAGGAATGGGCAAAGATGAATAGATCGGCATGTGGCTTGATTCGTTCATGCTTGGCACAGGATATAAAGTACCTTGTGCAACATGAGACGTCGGCAAAGAAACTGTGGAAAACCCTAGAAAAGAAGTACCTGACCAAGAGTGTGGAATCACGGCTGCAGCTTAAGAGTAAGCTGTATTTGTTCAGGATGCAGAGGGGGAGCACAGTGAATGAGCACATAAACCGGTATACGAAGCTTCTCACAGATCTGATAAACGTGGATGTCAAGGTAGAAGAGGAAGACAAGGCTGTCATTCTCCTGAACTCGCTCCCACGGAGGAGTATGAGACATTCACCATGACGTTTATCAATGGTAGACAAACTTTAGTCTATGATGAGGTGTCGTCCGCATTGATGAGCTATGAGACAAGGAAGAATGAGAGACATTCTGGTCAGTCAAGCTCAGTGGCGGAGGCATTGGAGGTGAGAGGCAGAAATTCATCAAGGAAGGGTAGAGAGATGGGTGGAAGATCGAAATCCAGGCCGGGATTCAAAGACCTAAAAAGGAATCAGTGCATTTTCTGTAGAGAAATTGGGCACTGGAAGGTAGATTGCCCAAAGTTTAAGGGGAAGAAGAAGGAGTCGAATGCTGAAGCAAATCTATCGAAGGTGACGAAGACTCAGAGGAGTAGTTCACAGACAGATGGAGCAGATTCGGACTCGTCAGGATTCTCTTTTTCAGTCAGTTCTCCCAGTGTTAGTAACTCATGCAAAGATGAGTGGATTATGGATTCAGGTACAACATACCATGCATGTCCAAATAGGAGCTGGTTCACCAGTTTTGAGAAGCTGGAAGGTTGCTCAGTTGTGATGGGTGATGATCACTCATGTAGCATGGAGGGTGTTGGTACAATCCCAATCAGGATGTTTGATGGGATGGTTTGGAGTTGACAGGTGTGAGGTATGTACCTCAGATGAAGAGAAATTTAATCTCTTTGGGAACTTTGGAAGCATCGGGCATGATGATATCGGTTCGAGATGGCGATCTCAAGATGATCAAGGGCTCGATGGTTGTAATGAAGGGCGTCCGCCGAGGAAATTTATACTACTTGAAGGGTAGTACTATTTCAGATCAGGTGGAGACTTCGAGTACAAAAGATGAGGTTGGCCTGGGATTCAGCAGGAAAAAGCCGGATAAGAAGAAGAATCTTTGCGAGCTCCTGCAAAGATGAAATCAGAAGAAGGTGCTGCTACCTGCAAGTCAGAAGGTGGACACAGGGTTCTGGACAAGAAGAAGGTGAGTTTTAGCACCAGTTCTCACCACAATGAAGGTCTTCTTGATCGTGTTCACGTGAATGTATGGGGACCTGCTAAGACGGCATCGCTTGGAGGTCACAGGTACTTTGTCTCGGTAATTGATTGTTCATCTAGGCAGGTTTGGATATATCCGATGAGACAAAGGGGTGAAGCCCTAGATGTGTTGAGGAAGTGGAGCGGAAGAATGGAGAGGCAGATAGGTAGGAAGGTAAAGGAGCTTCATATTGGCAATGTTGGGAAAGACATTGACCAATTCCTACAGTTTGGACAGAACACAGGAATTGCTACACACTTCTCAACAGGTACAGATGAGTTGGCTAAGGAGTTGGTCCGTTCCTTGCTGGAGGAGGTTCGGAAACTATTGTCTAATGCAGAATTGGACAGGTCGCTTTGGACTGAGGCGATTGAGTATGCTAGCCATCTCAAGAATCAAACGACTGCGATAGGAGGCAAAGCTCCATTGGAACATTGGTCGGGAAAAGCTCAAGATCACGGTGTGCTGCGGGAATTTGAAGTCCGGCTTACTTCAGTGCCAAGAATGGCAAGGTGAATCCGCAAGCAAGGAGGTTTGTCTATTTGGGCATCAAGGAGAACAGCTACAGGTTGTGGGATCCCAAGGACAAAAGGATCGTGATGAGCAGGAATGTCACATTTGGAGAGGCTTCAGGGTTGAAGTCCATCGTCTCTCAGCAGGTGGAGAGGACGAAGACCAAGGGAGGATCGCAGCGGGTGGAGGTCGATGCTACTCCATCATCTCCAGGTAGTCCGGCATCAAAGGAGACTTCATCGGAGGTGACATCGGGTGGAGATCATGATAACAAGAGGGATGCTGAACAGGTTGAAGACATTGCTGAAGATGTCAAGTTGAGTGCAGCCAAAGGAACCAAGGTGAGACCACTCTCGTGGTTGAAGAAGCATGAATCTCAAGCTTGTGGACGCGACAAGCTCAAGTTGAAGGCCGTTGCTCTCCATGATGGTCAGGGGAAGGTTCATATGACTCAGTCTAACAGGTTCACTGCTGCAGGAACAGGTAACATTATTCGAGCTTGATGAAGCTCAGTTTAAAGAACTACGGTTGGCTTGATCCTTTTGGGCAAAGGTACGTAGGCAGCCGTAAAGGCGCAGCCATTGGTGATGCAACTCTTATGAAGCTAGGTTGGGTTCTCGAGAAGTTGTTTGGACCTTCACATAGAGGTGAAGAAGTGTGGTCAATGGAGCTTCACGTAGAGTTGAAGAGACTTCACGGAGAGGTGAAGAGACTTCATGTAGCGGTGAAGTGGTGTGGCCAGTTGGACTTCACATTGAGGTGGAGTGGTGTGATCTCGAAGAACAGTTTTATCTTCCGGAGAGGAGATGTTGAGCTTGCATAAGGAGGGGTGTGCATCCAGTTGAAGCCGATGATGTTTGGTTGGTTCTACGCAGACTTGGTTGGACCGTCAGAGGAAGACAGGTAGACTAGATAGAGCTAGTCAGTGGAGAGTCAGTGTTGGCTCATAAGGAAGTCTTCGTGAGGTCATAAAGTTGCAGAGAAGGAGCCATGGTTAGTGACCGGCAGGTATGGAAATTCTCCTAAGGTGAAGTGCAGGGAAGGCATGTGCGATGTTTTCCAGGAATAAATGAGCCAAAGATTCCAAGCCGAGATCGTGTGTCGATTTCGCCGAGATCGTGTGTCGATTTCGCCAGGTGATAGACTGGGGTTCGTTGGATGTCGGCTCAGATTTTGGAATCTTCGCCGAGGTGGAGAATTGTTGGAAAGAGGGAGATCTGTACTGAGGAAGATGACCCGGACCGTCAAGGGATTATCGAGGAAGTCGGCGACAAGAGACGACGGAAGAAACAGCAGCAGAAAACAAGCAGCAGCAGCAAAACAGGTTCTCCGGTCGACCGGGCCGGTCGACCGGACGTGCACGACGTGCACAGTGTCAAAGAGCGGTCGACCGGACGGTCGACCGATATGACTGACTGTAAAGGGCCCAACTCTCTGTTGGAATCGGTCGACCGGACCGGTCGACCGGTAGAAGGGTCGGTCGACCGTCCCGGTCGACCGACAGTCGGGTTTTGGGCTGAAATCTGCAGTTCGGAAACTGTTGTATTTAAGGGCTGCTAGGGTTTTCTAAGTAGTATCTTGTAGGGAAATCTTGTAGAAGAACCTGCGAAATTAGGAGGCTTAGGGTTCTCTTGTATTGAGAGAGGCTAAGAGCCATTGTAATCATCTTCCTAATTGAAATCTCTCTCCGTGGATTGCCCCGAGGACGTAGGCACGTTGGCCGAACCTCGTTAGATCTTGGTGTTTTGCGATTGTGTGTTCTTTGTGTTTGATTTCATTGTTCTTGGTGATTGAGATCGATTGGATCCTCTAAGGGTTGTTGTCTGTCGAGCACAACACTCGGGACCCAGTGCCATGCCTAATATATCATTCATCCCTTCTAGATGAATTTTTCTCTGCGACTCTGACTTAGTAAGGGAATCCAAAAAAAAAAGGCTATAATGTTAACACTTAGAAAAGTGATAAAATAAAAAATTTATGATAAAAGATTAAACATGTATCAATAAAAGTAAATAATAAACCAATTAATACTTAAAAAGTGATCCTTTGCGTGGCATCAAATAAAAAAAAAAAATCTGTGTTTGCATATAAAAAGTGATCCTTTACGTGACATAAATAATTTTTTTTAATGATAACTCATTTTAAATCACTTACAATTATATTTGCAATTTCTTTTGCGTCTGCAGTGATATATGAACTATATTATTTATGCCTAGCAGCTTTCCATAATTCATGTCGAGAAATTGACATGATTGTTGAATCACCCTGTGAGGATTTCTTAGAAATTTGTTGTACAAAATAATATACAAGATATTAATAATAATCTATAAAAATGTGTAAATATTAAAATTTAACAAAAAAATATGCTTACCAGATCTTGTTTCAGACGCCCATATTCTTTTCGTGACATCAAATCTTGTATTTAAATCTTTTTGAAGTTCTCTTTTCTTTAGACTTTCAGCCTATTAAAAAATCATTTAACAAGTTATCCAAACATAGAATAAAATAAAATAAATTAACTACATAATAAATTATAAATTATTTTGTGTTAACTAGGACTGTAGAGGTTTACGTGATGCTACAAACTTATCCCAAACTTATTGCTCAATAAAATCATATATTTTTGGTGAACTCTTAGTTAAATCTTTGCTAATGTAACACCTTATCAAAATATTTTTGAAATCTTTCTATTTTTTTTAGCATCTTATGTTTTTCTTTTGGTGATTTTCTACTTCAAATGTAGTCTGCAATAAGTAACAAAAATATTAGAAAAAAATTTATAAAATAGCAAATTAATATACAAAAAATTACAGTTATAAAATATTTTTACGAAAATATCATCCCAAAGCTTATTTTACAACTCTTTGGGAACCGAACACTAATCAGAAATGTCAATATGAACTTTCTCACGAGCAACACATCCAATCTAGCTCTCTAATTTCTCCATATTCTTACCAAGAAGAATATTTGCATGATTGAATTCCACGGCAAGTCGTATGCCCGAGTTTTCACTGAGAGCAGGTCCCTCATGTGAGTGCCGCTTCGAGTCATCTTTGAAGATTTTTTATTATTCCATCCTAATGAATCCATATGCTTGTTAAAAAATATAAAACAAAAAATTAGCAATATTAAAAATTAAACAAGTATTAAAAATGCAAGCTACTAACAAAAAAAAATAACAACAATAAACAACTAATGGATATAAAAATAAAAACAAATATGAAAGATATTAAAATAATTTGAGTTTAAATAAATCTACCTTTATGTTTTCTTAGTTATTTTACTAGTTTTCTCAACCAATATTCTTTCAAAATGACCTTCTCGCATGTAGATATCTTTCTCGACATGATCACCTCAATAATATCAATATTGTAGGTTCCAAATAGGATATCAAATGTAGGATCTATGCACTGCAACTAGGCAACACAAATACTAATATAGAATTGAGTAGTGTTAATAGAATTTCAATTATAAATAACTTGTAGGAAAGGAAACAGAATAAAAACTCAGAAATAATGCAAATGCAAACACAAGAGATTTTATCCTGGTTCGCTCCTCTTGACCTACATCCAGTCCCCAAGCAAACCGCTTGAGATTTTTCTTATCCTTAATTTTGTAAACCCAAAATCAACACCTGTACACTACTTGACAAAACACCCTTTACCAAATGTGTACAACTCTTCTTACACCAAGAAGATAACAACACCTTGTACAACTTCTCTTCTACACTAAGAAGGTGCTCTTGTACAATTCTTCTCTTTGAGTAATTACAATCAATCCTATAAGGCTTGAGATTTGTATGTGATCGTGAACAAGGATTTTTATAGGTAGACTCTCAGAATTCTTCACTAGAGAATTGGAATTTGTGTGAAGAACAGAAAGTGAAACTAGTTTTCTGAAAAACAGAATATTTCAACAAAGTTTGGACAGAAAACTAATCATATGAATTGGTGTTTTAAGCCTAGGATAACATCCCTATTATACCTAAAATTTATGGTCAGTTAGGGCAGTTATCAACTTGAATTTGAATATTAAAACGTTGGATAAACACCATAAAATTGATAACTGTTTAACAGTCAGAAACTGTTATAAGTCGACTAGGGTAGGGAGTAAGTCGACTAGTATAGACATTTTTGACTGGGTTAATCGACTAGCAAATGGGATTAGTTAATTATAAATATATGATACAGATATGCAAGTCTCTGAAACTACTATTAGTCGACAAACAAAAATTATTAGTCGACTACAACATGTATTAGTCGACTAATAATATTGATAAGTCGACTAATTCTGCTAACAGTTAAGAAACGGAAAGTTAATATCTTTTTTGGACAGGACTTAGTCGACTATAGGACTTTGATAAGTCGACTAGACATTGTATTAATCGACTTGAGATTAGTCGACTATAGAAAATGTCAAGTTGACTAATAGGAAGGGTCAAGTCTACTAATAGGAAGGGTCAAGTCTACTAATAGGACTATTTTGTGTGTGATCAAAGCTTTTAACAAATATATAAAAATACACAAAAATAGAACAAATTACATTTGTTATCATCAAAATAAGTTCCAACAAATATTATTCTCATTTGTCAATCCAATAAAAAAGGATGAAATCTCATCAATGTTATCTCCAGTATTGTTCTCATCATCATCATCATTAGTATTTTTGACTTTGTCGAGAGAAAAATGGATCACTTTTTATCGGTAGGATCCGTGATGTAAAAAACTTGCTTTTCTTGTGATGCCAATATGAATGTGTTCTCTTTATGACCCATTATGTTAAGATCAACTAGAATGAATCTTGACTCATCGACTTTCATGTCATTGTTATTCTCCACCCACTTATACCGAGAATAGGGACAAAAAATGTTGTGTAATCTACCTCCTGTGTATCCTAAATCATCCTAGAGTATGACACACTTGCAAATACTGGATTTTTGTCTTTGACACTGCAATATGCATTGATTGAGCCAAAACATACCACTGTTTTGTATGGTATACTTATCATCATGTGCTTTTGTGTTTTAACCATTATAAAATACTCATAGTAAGATGATACAATCGTGTGAGGTCCATGTGCTAATTATCACAAAGTATTAGAAATATAATTTGGTGAATTTGTTAATTGAACATCAATTTGATTTTTGAACAAATTAATGAATAATTTATTGTGTTCATCTGCTACCCACTTCTCCCTTCTTGATCTTACTGGGTTGATGCGCCTTATATAATCCATGCTATTTTATATAAGGTTGTACTTCATCACTATTATTCAAGACATATATACGTGCTTGACATAATAAATCTTGACTGATAGTAACTATTGACTGCCCAATTTATTATTGCCATCTTTTATCTTAATAAAGTGAGACTTACAACTTCTATGACTTCAACATTAGATAAGTATTCACTACAGAATTTAATCGCCTCTTTATATGTGTAATATTCAATAATGCATCCTTCAGATTGATTACGATTCTTCACATACCTTTTTAATATTTGTATGTATCGCTCAAATGAATACATCCATCTTAAGAAGAACGAATCGCATAGTTTAATTTCTCTAACTAAGTGAACAATTAGATGCACTATGATATCAAAAAGTAAAGGTAAAAATATATCTCAAACTGACACAACATAACTATAATATTCTTCTGCAACTCATCCAATTTTTCAGGGTCATTTACTCTACTACGTACTGCATTGACGAAAAAACATAGTTAGGTAATGACATGGCATACATGCTTCAGAAGTATAGAACGTGTAACTGCCAGCAACAATTATTGCATCAATGCATGACAATCATGAGTTTCAAGCCAACAAGCTTTAGATCTTTCATTGACACGAGATTTTGGATATTTGATGGGTAACCGCTCGGGACCTTAATCCCAAAAGGACACTGATAAAATTTATCTTCTTCTTTCTAGACAAAGTATTACATACTGGCTGTAAATACGTATTTTACCCCTTCTGCTCAGATGCTAACTCAAGCCTCATGTCAAGGATAGTTTAAGAATGTCACAACTTGTAACTCTAATTTTCTCTATAAAAAGAGATGCGTTGTAATTAGGGTGGTGATGAAAACCTAAAGCTATTGTAAAGAGCGGCTATGAGGTCTTCTTCTTTATCTCCCTATAATCGCTCGATAATAGTAGATTCGCAAGGGACTCCGTGATTTTTCCTATTTTGAGTTTTTCATGTAATTTTTGGTGTTATTTGTGTATTGTATTTTGAATAGATCTGCGATCTTGCGCATCTGTTTTGATCTAATATGTTCTTGTTCATTGTAATCATGGAAGCCCTTATCCCAACAGTCTGCAATCTAGCGGCTGCTAAGAAAAATGTGGCCCGGGCGAAAAAAAATTGTAATTGAGGTTTTTGCTAAATAACTTTTAATATAGGATGCCCTGGCGAAATCCAATCCAATTTTATTAAATTTGTAAGTTCTCTCCTAATTTTTTTTACGGATGTTTTTTTCTCTCTAAGCCCATGATTTAATGCAATTATATTTCTCAATATTGATTGGATTGGAATTACTCTGTTAACAGTGGGAGACCCGCAGGGTCTGTTGTTTTTTTTGTTTTAGAATAAACGATGGAGAAAGCTCCTTCGGGTTCGATTAAAAAAAGTGTACCAAAAATGTTATAATATATCTTTATCTTTATTATTATAATCACAACTTTTTTGATTGGAATTCTAATTTGATTGTTGCTCACACTTGTGTTACGTTCAAACCAAATCTATTCAACCATTTACAAATTATTACAAATCTTGAAATCTATCCATAATCTAAATTCTTGTCTCTAAAAGAAATTTTAAAATAAAAATAGCATCTATTAGATAGAGACAAGAATTCAAGATACACCCCCTCTTTATGATTACATATTTAAATTTATCGCGGTTATGAATTTCTATCTCACTCATTCATATGTCAAAAAGAAAGTTAAATAAAAAAAATGTTATAATACTAAAAAAATACATCTATAAAGAAAAGTTTAAAGTAAGAAAAATATTATTAGGGATCACTATTTTGAAAAACAATTTTGAATAAAAGAAAGAACATTTATTAGAGAGAAAAAATAATGAAAGATTTTTTTTTTCTTTCATTCAAGATTAGAATTCTATAGAATTAAAATAAAAAGCCAATATAAAGAGGTACAAAAAGGAAAAGCTTTTAGTAAATTTTATTTTACATTAATTCTATTTTTTACATGTGCATGTGCATAAGCACGTACTCAAAATCTAAGTAAACATAAAGTAGCTGGATCAGAATATTTAGTTAAGTCCGTCACAGGGGCCTTGCTCAAAATTAAAGCGGTTAGTTTGTGTTATGGGGGTTATGGTATTTGTTGGAGGAAAGAAAAAGGAAAAAGAAAACTAAATATCACAATAAAAATACAAAAATATTTTGTGGCTCGCGAATGGCAGTTTTGGCCCACACTTCCACTGTTTGTAAGAAGTCAAGAGAAACGGAAGGAAAAGAAGTCAGCACTTTGACATATACATGAAAGATCAAGTAGCATTTTCAAAATTTGAAGAACCAAAAAAGGAAGCATGGTCAAAAGATCAGAGAAAGGGGACCATACCAGACCTCTTCTCACATTTGAAAGAGTAACTCAAGAAGGTGAAGGGGATGAATACAAAAAGGGTTTTTGAACTATAGTAGTCATCTTCACAAGCTCTTTCATCTTCATCTTCTTTATGATGCTCTCTCTCTCTCTCTCTCTCTCTCTCTGCTAGTTGCATCACTTCACAGACATGCATGATACATTGTGTTATACAACATGTGTTACGTGGGTGAAATTAAGGATAACAAAAAAGAAGAAAAAAAGATCACGAGAGATTAAAAATCCACAAAGATCATGAGAAAATATTACAACTAAACATCAATGAATGGTACCTAGCTTTATTTTTTCCTCCTCCTTTTCTTTTGCTAAATCATCCCCTCCTAATGCAGATAAACATAAAATGTGAGAAAGAGAATCATCCTGACTCAGGTTTTACAAGGAGAATCCAACAGAGCTCTGTTGGCAGGATGCCCACCTCCTATTCTTCTTTGATAATTAATGGAGGAGGTGGACAGAATGCCAAAAGATATCTATTCGAAAACCTTTGATAAACCATATATCTAAATCCTCAACTTCTTCACACAAAGTGAACATTGTCGAGAGAGAGAGATAGATTGATTGATTGCTCTTCTTGTATGTATTAATGAGGAGCATATGAAATCAAATCCATCAAGAAAAGAGACAAACCTCTCTCTTACTGAGGAGAGGAGAACAAACCAAACACTAAAACAGAAAGAGAGGGCTCGAGAAACACAAGGAACAAAGCCTTTCACACATCTTACAATTTCCCATCATTGTTTGCATGGTCTGCACTGCAAGCTGAATTCCTTCGAAAAGGCAACCCCACCAAGCACGGGGTTAAAAAAAGTGTAAGATTTCTTGAAGTGCGTGCTTGAAAATGCTTAATCCCGCGTACTTTACAGCTTAATCCCTGCCGTTAGCGAAGAGACAAGAGGGATTTAGTCTGGGGGAGGCTAGTTGCTGCAATTAAAGTGTTGTTGACCAGAGGCATGCAGAATTGCACAGGGGGACTCAGACAAAAATGAGCTTTTATGACACCTTTTGGTTTCAATATTGTATCATGGTCACAGCGTTATCATTTGGTATGGATTTGAACAGCTGGGTAAAATCTTAAATGTTGTTAAAATTTTCTTCTCTTTTTATATTGCAAAAAATTTCAAGAGTCTTTCTTTCTTTGAAGTGTCTATTGTATGTTGGTTAACATTATAATAGGTACAATTGTTGCTTGATTTTTTTTTTATTAAGTTACTGATAAGGGGAAGTTGGCTCTAATATGATTAAAAAGGGCTGGAATAATTCGAAACAATATATCCGTAGAGGGCTTTGAACTCAGGACCACACAACAGAGAGCGAAATTCTACAGCCCGTTGTGACCACCGGGCCAAAACAGCTGCACTGATCACTCAATTGTTGAATCATTTTTTTTACGGTTGGAGTAAATTGGAATTTCTTAAATATTGGACGTACATGAAATTAATCCATTTTCTATATAAGAAAATTTAGTGTTACATGAAAAAATAATAATTAAAATATATATATATATATAATATATAATATATATATATATATATATAATATATATATATATATAATATATATATATATATATATATATATATATATATATATATATGTTAATCTCACATTAAAGATGGACAAATAACCTTGGTTAATTAATTGGATTCCTAATTAAAGTTAACTGATATTAAAGATGCCCATATTAAAGTTACATTTATATATATGTTAATAATCACATGAGGTATAAAGGAACCATGATGGGTGGTTTTATCTTAAGGGTTATTTTAGTAAATGTTGGACCCTCTTCTCTCCTCCTGAAAAGAATATAACCTAGGCTCATTATTTGTGAACAATGAGAGAATCCATCATATTTGCAAGGTTGTGAAAGGAAAAGGAGATAGAGAGAAGAAGGGTCTGTATTAGGGTTTCTTGCAGGATTAAAGAGGAGGATCAAAGTCTTCATCCATCTACTTCCTACAGTTCATCAATGGCTTCAGGTATGATGATTTAGTATTGATTTAATTATGTATTTGATTTCTTGAGATGATTGATTCTAGATCCATGGCAATTTATCCGCATAAAGTTTATATAATATCTTACATTTGGTATCAGAGCCTGTGTTTAGAATCAATACATCTTGGATTATGGATTATGGGAAATTAGGGTTTTGATTAACAATTCATAAAAAGTAAAATTTTTGATCTTTTAATTGTGGAATTAATAGAGGATTACATAACCCTAATATCCTGTTCATACTCTTCTAATTGTACAATTAATTGGGATCAAAATTCAGGAATTAGAAACCCTAATTTTCCCTAATTTTGGATTAAATCGATTAAGCAGAAACTGCCTTAGATAACTGGTTCATCGACTATTAGTTGACTAGCCCGAAACACTAGTCGACTAATTCCCTTTTCCAGAGAGTTAAAAGTCTCTGTTTCGATACAGGAGTCGACTTGATATTTAGTTGATATTTTGAGTAGTCGACTAATTAGGGTATAGTCGACTAATCATTTTTTCAAGTCGACTAATTAAGTGACCCGAAAGTTGAGAGCTCTCTGTTGACTTCAGGAGTCGACTTATAATTTTGTGTAGTCGACTAATATTGAGTATAGTCGACTTATAACCTTGACCTAGTCGACTAGACTTGATAATAGTTAGTCGACTTGACTTGACCTCAAGTCGACTGGACTTGACCTTAGTCGATTGGGACTTCCACTATAGTCGACTTATATTGTTCCAAGTCGACTAGTAGTTCCTAGATCAGTCGACTAATATTGGTCTATTTTCAATCATAAATGTATATTACACATTTAAGTTATTGTGTTTATTGATTGATGTTGGTCAAGTAATAGAATTGAAGTATTATAGTATTACTCAAATAAAAGATTAGAGAATATTATTGGTTAGTTTTGTATTCATAAGGCTTATTGATTTAGTAGTTGCAAAGTGACCTATGTTAGTAAACCTTATGAATATACAACTACATAAAAGACTTGTCAATGTAAGTGACATTAAAGACAATAATACTCTCGATGGCGGTTCTAGTTAGGAGATTGGGACTGGCCCAAAGGAAAGTCTCTTTCAAATAATTATGAACCGGATAGGGTAGTGTAATTTATGTAACTTAGTGGTGTAGAATTGGATACCCAAAGGTAACATGACTTACTATCTAAGTGACATAAATTATATTAGACCTACATAGGTGATAAAAGATCTCACCTAAAGAGTGAACACTAGATATGCTTAGGTTTCACCCAAAGGAGAAATCAAAGTGATATCAATAGTTCATCTTAATTAAATTTAAGATTTTGTATTGATTCGAGGCCTTAATGTGAGCTTGTCCTATTATGTTTCACTGAACATCCCTACTTTCCTTCACACTCATGCCACTAGCATTCCAGCCCTGGATGGTACAAACTTCTATGAGTGGTTTGAGCATGTACAGTTTACACTGGGTGTTCTGGACCTAGACATGGCTCTTTTAGTAGAGAAACCTGATGAAGTGACTGCTGAAAGTACAGCAGATCAGGTTAGCCATGCCAAAGCCTGGGAAAGGTCGAATAGACTCAGTCTCATGTTCATCAAGATGACCATAGCCAATAACATCAAGACTTCACTCCCACATACTACTAGTCCATCTGAACTTTTAACTG
Source organism: Agave tequilana (assembly GCA_038442645.1). Taxonomy (NCBI): domain Eukaryota; kingdom Viridiplantae; phylum Streptophyta; class Magnoliopsida; order Asparagales; family Asparagaceae; genus Agave; species Agave tequilana. The sequence continues at coordinate 118,620 of JAVJIF010008055.1, forward strand.
CTGTTAAAGACCGATTTAAGTCTGCAAATAAGTCATTAGCTGGCACCCTATGGCTGAACTGACTACCATGAAATATGATGGTAATAGAGGAGTTCAACAACACATTCTAAGTATGACTGATAAGGCTGCGAAGTTAGGATCACTGGGAATGAAAGTGGATGAGTCCTTCTTGGTACAGTTCATCCTCAACTCACTTCCTCCTCAGTTCGGGCCATTCAAGATCCACTACAATACTCATAAGGATAAGTAGAATCTGAATGAGCTGACTGGTATGTGTGTACAAGAGGAAGTGAGACTGAGGAAAGAAGGGCATCACTCAGTGTTGGCAGTATCTCAAGGAGCTATCCATAAGAAAGGTAAATATGGAAGAGGTAAGAGGTTTCCATCAAAGAAAGGGAATGACCATGGGGAAAGTAGCCAAGGTCATGGAAAGTCTTTCACTGTCAAATGCTACTTCTGTGGCAGAAAAGGACATGTGAAGAAGGACTGCAACAAGAGGAAAGCTTGATTCGAAAAGAAAGGTATGAATCTTTCTTTTGTATGTTATGAATCAAATCTTGCTGAAGTTCCTTCTAATACTTGTGGATTGACTCTGGAGCCACAACTCACATAACTAATTCAATGCAGGGATTCCTTACAACCCGGAAACCGAAGGAAAGTGAGAGATTTGTCTTTATGGGGAACCGTCTTAAAGTGGAGGTCGAGGCTGTTGGTACTTACCGACTACTCTTGAAGACGGGTCATCAGATGAATCTTGAGGACACTTTTTATGTACCTTCAATTTCTAGGAACTTAATGTCATTATCCAAATTAGATGTTGTTGGATATTCTATTTTATTCAGTTGTGGAAAACTCAGTTTAATGTTTAATTCAATGTCGGTTGGACATGGAATTTTATGTGATGGTTTATATAAAATTTCATTGAATGATGAGTTTGCACAATCTCTATTATCTCTGCATTCGAATGTGGTATTAAACGTGGCTTAATTAATGAAAATTCCTCTATCTTGTGGCATAGACGACTGGGGCATATCTCCAGGGATAGAATTAAAAGATTAGTGAAGAATGAGATTTTGGATAACCTAGACTTCACTGATTTTGATGTGTGTGTGGATTGCATAAAAGGAAAGCAAACCAAACACACCAAGAAAGGTGCCACAAGAAGTAAAGAGCTTCTTGAAATAATTCATACAGATATTTGCGGACCACTCTCCATTCCATATTTTACGGGAGAGAGATACTTCATTACCTTTATAGATGATCTGTCACGTTATGGTTATGTGTATCTAATTCATGAAAAGTCTCAGGCTGTTGACATCCTTGAGGTGTTCATTACAGAAGTCGAGAGACAATTAGATAGAAAAGTTAAAATCATAAGATCAGATCGAGGTGGTGAATTTTATGGAAGATATGATGAGTCAGGACAACATCCTGGCCCATTTGTCAATTTCTAGAAAAGCATGGTATTTGTGCTCAATACACAATGCCAGGTACGCCTCAGCAGAATGGTGTTGCTGAAAGGCGAAACCGAACGCTTATGGATATGGTTAGGAGCATGATGAGCTTCTCTAATGTACCTAATTCATTGTGGAATGAAGCCTTAAAGACTGCTATGTATATCTTGAACAGGGTTCCTAGTAAGGCAGTCCCAACAACTCCTTTCGAGTTGTGGACTGGTAGGAAACCTAGTTTAAGACATTTACATGTTTGGGGTTGTCCAGCAGAGGTTAGAATATATAATCCACAAGAAAAGAAATTAGATTCAAGAACTATATCTGGGTATTTCGTTGGTTATCCAGAAAAGTCTAAGGGGTACAAATTTTACTGTCCTAACCATAGTACAAGAATTGTTGAAACTGGTAATGCCAGTTTCCTTGAGAATGGCGAAATTAGTGGGAATGATGAACCAAGAAAGGTAGATCTTGAGGAGGTAAGGGTAAATATCCCAATACCCTTCCCTTCAAGAGAAATTGTTGTCCCTCAACTTGATCATCAAGCTGAGATATCAGTACAACATAATGGTGTTAGTTCACCACTCCATGAGGATATTTCCATTGAAAATGTAATAGAACCACCACAACCGGCAGCTTTGAGGAGATCTCAAAGGGAAAGAAGATCTGCCATTTCAGATGATTATGTGGTGTATCTACAGGAATCTGATTATGATATTGGGATTAATAAAGATCCAGATTCATTTTCACAAGCCATAGAATGCAATGATTCTAGTAAATGGGTTGATGCTATGAATGAAGAGTTGAAATCTATGGACCATAACAAAGTCTGGATCTCGTCGAATTGCCTAATAACTGTAAGAAAGTCGGGTGTAAATGGGTCTTTAAGACCAAGCGCGACTCCAAAGGCAATATCGAACGATATAAGGCCAGACTTGTGGCTAAAGGTTTCACTCAGAAGGAAGGCATTGATTATAGAGAAACCTTCTCTCCAGTATCAAAGAAGGACTCTCTTAGAATCATTATGGCCCTTGTAGCTCATTATGATTTGGAGTTACATCAAATGGATGTGAAAACAGCTTTTCTGAATGGAGATTTGGATGAGGAAATTTACATGGAGCAACCTGAAGGTTCGCAAAGGAAGGAAAAGAACACTTGGCTTGCAAATTAAAGAAATTCATATACGGACTTAAACAAGCTTCCAGGCAATGGTATATAAAGTTTAATGATACCATTACCTCTTTCGGATTTACAGAAAACACTGTTGATCAGTGTATATATCTAAAGATTAGTGGGAGCAAGTTTATTTTTCTGGTTCTGTATGTGGATGATATCTTGTTAGCCAGTAGTGATATTGGTTTGCTGTATGAAACTAAAAACTATCTTACCAAGAACTTTCAGATGGTTGATATGGGTGAGGCAACTTATGTTATTGGCATAGAGATCTTCAGGGATAGATCTCGAGGATTGCTAGGACTGTCTCAGAAAGGTTATATCAATCGAGTCTTGAAAAGATTTCATATGGAATTGTGTTCAACCAGTTGTGCACCCATTATGAGGGGTGACAAATTAAGTGGGAGCCAGTGTCCCAGAAATGACTTAGAAAAGGGTCAAATGCAGAAAGTTTCTTATGCGTCAGCAGTTGGGAGCTTGATGTATGCACACACTTGTACCAGGCCAGATATCAGTTTTGCTGTTGGGATGTTGGGAAGATACCAGAGCAATCCAGGAATGGAGCACTGGAAATTAGCTAAGAAGGTTATGCGGTATCTTCAAGGGACGAAGGACCATATGCTCACATATAAGAGATCAGATCAGTTGGAAGTGATAGGCTATTCGGACTCAGATTTTGCTGGTTGCCCAGATAGCAGGAAGTCTACTTCAGGCTTCATATCTTCTTGCTAGCAGGTGGGGCAATCTCGTGGAAGAGTGTAAAGCAGTCTATCACTGCTTCATCCACGATGGAGGCTGAGTTCATAGCTTGTTTTGAAGCCTCAAATCATGCATTATGGTTAAGGAATTTTATCTCAGCACTTGGTGTAGTTGACTCTATTGCCAGGCCACTGAAGATATATTGTGATAATACAGCAGCCGTTTTCTTCTCTAAGAATGGTAAGTACTCTAATGGTTCCAGACACATGAAACTTAAGTACATGGTGGTTAGAGAAAGAGTTCAGAAACAGAAAGTGTCAATTGTAAGTATAAGTACCACTTTAATGTTTGCTGATCCAATGACAAAGGGATTGCCTCCAAAGACATTCAAGGAACATGTTGTTAGAATGGGTCTTTTGAGCAATCTGTAAATGTATGTTTTTTTGGTACTTATGTAATTGACAATATTGCGCAATAAAAGTTTGTTTCTGTATTTCCTGTTATCCAATTATGTGTGCACATATTATGTATGGATGTTTGTTAAACAGGAAATGTCTTTACAAGACAATTACAGGGGTCATTTTGGTTATAGACTCAATTAGTAAGGGTTATTAATGTTGTGGTACATAGAAGGGAGTATGACGTGGATGTCGTATAACCGCTATGACTCGCATTGGTGGTCCAGCTAATTGCAGTATTACAGTTTTTCATATTTGGGCTTATCAGTTGTTGTTTTTTTAAAATTCGTGATCACGTGTCAAAGTTTTCAGTATGGAATCCAATGGAGTCAAAATGATTTAAAATGAGTCTTTTCTTTTATTTGTTTTCTAAAATTTTAACCTAATCGGTTAATGGTCCAAGTGGGAGAATGTTAATCTCACATTAAAGATGGACAAATAACCTTGGTTAATTAATTGGATTCCTAATTAAAGTTAACTGATATTAAAGATGCCCATATTAAAGTTACATTTATATATATGTTAATAATCACATGAGGTATAAAGGAACCATGATGGGTGGTTTTATCTCAAGGGTTATTTTAGTAAATGTTAGACCCTCTTCTCTCCTCCTGAAAAGAATATAACCTAGGCTCATTATTTGTGAGCAATGAGAGAATCCATCATATTTGCAAGGTTGTGAAGGAAAAGGAGATAGAGAGAAGAAGGGTCTGCATTAGGGTTTCTTGCAGGATTAAAGAGGAGGATCAAAGTCTTCATCCATCTACTTCCTACAGTTCATCAATGGCTGCAGGTATGATGATTTAGTATTGATTTAATTATGTATTTGATTTCTTGAGATGATTGATTCTAGATCCATGGCAATTTATCCGTATAAAGTTTATATAATATCTTACAATAGAAACATCGATACAGCTTTATTATTTGGATGAAAGGCATTGCGTGAGCGCATTAGCGCTTT